>JAJIBD010005264.1:0-96461 GCA_021461705.1 Cryptotis parvus
AAAATGTTTATATATCCTTATTAAAATCAAAACAAATTTAGAAAAGTAAAGCAAAGTTATAATTTGGCCTAAGAAAGATGATCAAAGGAGAACATGCACTTTAACTGAGTTTCACTTGATATTGGACTGTTTGGCTAGAAATATGGAACTGACAGAATTAAAATTTCCTAAATCCTTTGTGATACCTTTACAATTCCTATTTGCTTGTTTTTACAAGGTATAGTAATTAAAGTAATAACTGAACTAAATGATAAATGTTGGGACATAATGTTGTCTACACATTGGATAGCCTGTTTCACGCCATCTCCCATCTTGAGGTGCAAATGCAGCCTCCTGACAGTATGTATCACAACATACATACCAAAAATATGTCAATAACCTTTCTGAATTTGGAAATAGGAATTACATAATCCAGTAACACAGTCACCCAAAAAGCTACATTTTTATAAGTAGGTAACGGAAAACTCAAGAAAGTGTCTTAGACTTATTTTTCACACTGAACACATTGGGACTCCAGAACTGAGGAATAATGCTGACTTAAGTGATAGGAGAAGGGGAACCCTTTATATATTTTGCAACATTACTTATAGTAGTAATTTTAGTGGAATGGTAGAGTTTTGAGAGTCCATTAATAATTTTCTAAAATATGTTAATGTGTTATGGAATTCTGCCCTTATTCAAATAGTTTAAGAATTATTAAAGTGTGAAACACATAAAAATAATAAACATCAAGAATGTCATTAATTTCTGCTATCTTCTGCCTATATTGATCCCTTACCAAGAACATGAATTCCACCTCAGAACTAATGCTTAAATATTTTCTAAGCAGGAAATAATACCCTATCCTCTAGGTCTGTCTTATTTTATTACAACCATTCTAACATGTCTAGCAAGTCAATATATGCCTGTATTAGCATGGCATTAAGAATATGTTATAAACAAGATATGGGTCTCTGAGGGACATTGCTTAGCCTCTGACATAGAATCTGCATTCACTATGTGTATAAAAAAATTCTGAATACCAGTGACTAAACAGATGAATACATTGAGAGAGAACCAGGGGGACTAAGACATGAAAGCAAGATATTTAGGAGTAGTAAGGGCCAGGTTGATTAGGAAATAGAATAAAAGATTGTTGTTGGAGTCACAGTAGTCTCTCTTCTGAAGCACATGAGAAATAGTACAACAAATGGAGTTAGGTTAGTAAACATATGACAGCATATAAGACTAGACCTCAGGGGCAGCCAGGTTTATCATCCTTTCAGGCAGATATCGAAACTGGCAGGCCTCCCTGGTAAGAATTTACCTTGTTCATCGCATTAAAAAAATGCTATTTCAGACAGAATTAACTTTTATTCATTTCATTAAAAAATCTGTTTTGGGTCCTGTAATTTGCATGTTGATAATTTCTTTATGTATGGAATAATTCTGTTTAAAGAGGGCGTTGATTTTTTTTTTAACCCTGAAATCACTTCTGGTGGTGCTTAGGGAATCACATGTGGTGCCCTACGATTGAACCTCAGGTCTGTGTCATGGTAGGCAAGGACTTACCTGCTGTGCTATCTCTCTGGTCCTAGAGAAGTTCTTTCTAAAAAGAAAAAAGGTGTGTCAAGCTTCCCAAGTGTTCTCCCCAAATTTATCAGCCATATTTGTCACTTAACCAACATTGAAAAAAATAAAGTGGTTGGAGAGAACACAGGCATGTGCCCCGCATGTGGCTATCCCCGTTTCAACTCTCACCATCATGTGCCTCCCAAGCATCACAGAGTACAGCCCTGGTGACCTGACACCACGGAGTGTGGTTCTACAGAGTCTTGAGCATCCCAGGGCCTGAAAAGAACCACAGGGTCCAAGGAGCACCACATTCGCAGGCCTTCACATCAAGCTGACAGTTTCTGGAGTGACTCCTGGCATGGCTTGGAAAGCCTCACCCCAAAGTTTAAGAGTGAAGAGCTTCAGAATTATAACTGAACTTTCTTCACAGAATAAAAGCATTAATACAAGGGATTTGTTGCCTCTCATCAACAGTCTTTAGTTTCCTCCCACTTTATTTCTTCTAAGTGATTGAACCAGTAATTACTATTTTATTTTAACCCATTAGGCATATGGCCAGAAATGAGAAGACCCTGCCCTTAGAAAAATCAATTTCTCAGGAGCTCTTTGCTTTTACCTCTCTCAAACTCAACCTATTTTCTCAAAAACAGAAAAGTGTGTCAAGCTTCCCAACTGTTCTCCCAAATTTATCAGTTATATGTCTCAACTAGACTGCTAGTGGGCACACTAACTTTTGAGAATTTGCAAGGAATCAGATTATTAATGTAATTCCACTCTCAAGAGAGAAGTTTGTTTGCTATATTTGCTACTCAGTGTGGTATGGGAAGATTGTTAATATAGCTTATCCAAAACTGTAGACATTAAGTGATGGTATCAAATTATTAAAAGATGATATTAAAAGACTGAAAAATTCATATTAGATATTAGAAATAATAATTTCCCAAAATTAATGTAAAAATACCACACAAAAATCCTTGTGTTCTTGTAAGTTTAAAATTCAAAGTTTGTTTTAAATAATTCTTCATTTTTAAAAGTAATTATTCTTTGCAGGCTCAACAATGTAAAGTTTCTAATGGGGGTGTTTAAAGTGATTTTACTTTTCTATTATGAGTTATCCTTAAAATATGTGTATATTTTTAGATTTAAAAAATTGTAATGTTCAGAAACTTAAATCTTCCAAGAGAATTACCTTTTGTAGACCAAAGACGTCATGGAACAGGCATGGCTAACCAGACTATGTCTATATTCATGAAGTGTAGAAGTCAGTCCCTTGCCCCAAAAGCAATTGACGGTGGTGAAATTATCTCTGAATCTTATTAACTTTGTTCATTAATATAGGACAGCTCAATAGTGCATAAAGGGGATAAATCCCTCACCAATATGTGCCACTATATGCCAGCTGTAAAGATCAATCAACTGTAAATATAAACAACCATTTTAAACTGTTTTTTTAACACTATTTTCAAGTTAAATGTTTAAATTGAAATGGTTTAAATGGTTTAAAATTTAAACTATTTTCAACCTTCAAACTTATAGTCTGAAGGTGATAATGAATGTTGATTAAGCTTCTGATAAGTCAATATTATTAAAATATTAGTAATGTGAACCAAAAGATTTTTATGAGTATCACATATATAAATTTTATAATTGATAACCTCAAACAAATTACTCCTCACCCCAACAATTTTAAATTATTTTGGAAGTTAAGCTAAAAGAAATATGGGCCCAAATACTTCCTCTTCATCACATAGAGAGACAGACTAGTTTAAATAACTGAATCTTAGTGTTAGAATAAAGGGCTTCCAGAATTAGGCTGACTTTCCAAACTACTTAGAGATATTCTAGAATATGCTAGACCTTCATGTTTGGGGCAAGTTCCTACAATGTAAAATCATATGGAGCTCTCAAGAATATTACATACCTAAAACTCATGTATCCAATAACTTTGTAAGTCATGGTTCTCTAAATAAAACTTTGTTTTAAAAAAAATAAGGTAAGGATAGATGCCCTTTTTCAGTGTCCTGAGGTGAGTGACAGAGAGGTGGTCCCATGCCCCGGGCACACGCTCTGCAGCGGACTCACATGGGCCACACTGTCCTCACACCCTCTGGGATCCGGCCCGAGTCTATTCTAGATGCTCAGGGTCAGAGTCTCGGGGTAGAGGGGAACGCCTGAGCTGTTGGGGGCTGCTGCTCCTGGCTCTGTGCCTGGGGGAAACCCAGGGGTGCTCAGAGGACAGGCAGTGCTGGGCAGGCTGGGGTAAGGCAAGTCCTTAAGCTCTGGACTCTCCAGCCCCAAACAGAATTTTTCTGTTTATCTGTTTTGTGTTTTTTTGTGGGGGTCCACACCTAGTGGTGCTCAGGGGAATACTCCCCGGCTCTGTGGGTGCCAGGAATAAACTCTGGTTGGCTGCATGCAAGGCACGGCCCCACCCTGCTGTACTACCATCACTCCAGCCCCCTAAAATGGATTTTTTTTTTTGCTTCTTTTTGGGTCACACTTGGTCATCAATAAATGCTGTATTTAGAGGTGACTACAAGAGTATGCCACCTGCACGGTAAGCCTGGCAAGCTACCCGTGTCATATTTGATATGCCAAATACCAGTAACAATTATATTAGGTCATTCCCATGATCTAATATAATGGTTTGAGGCTCTTTATGTTCCTGGAGCAAGCAGATACCCTTGGGCTCTACTAGCATGAGACAGGACATATGGAGATGTTACTGGTGCCCACTTGAGCAAATCGATGATGAATGGGAAGATAGTGATAGTGATAGTGAAGGCTAGATAACAGACTGAATATGGCAGAGAAATGGCACATGTTAAAGTAGATCTGATAATTGAGACTGGAATGTATTGGTTTTCCACCCCAGAGAATCCTCATATTCTCCCTATGTTTGGACTCTCATCCTCATGCTTGATAGAAATGAAATCTAGAGACGGAGAAGTAATACTGAGGTTAAGGCACTGATCTTGCACATGGTCATTCCCAATTCAATCTCTAGCACTGACATGGTCCTCTGAACATTCGTGATAGTGATCCCTGAACATAGAGCCAGGAGTAAGTTCTGAGTACCATTGTGTGTGACCTTTTACCCTCTCTCCCTCCCCTAGACAGTGAAATTGATCTTTGTTACAGGGTAGATCTGTCTTGACTTTATTGATGCAAAACCTAAATTCAATTGACACTTTATGCTTAAAACAGAGATTCTAATGTTATATATACATCTTCTTCATGCTCTCATTCTGAAGTATTTCCTACACAGTATAATGGTGTACAACCTTCATTAAAATATTTGGCTCTGCTTGTTACGTTGCTTTAGACCAAGTGACTAGGCTATGGGTTTTTATTGTACTAGAGTATTATTTAAAGGAATCTATATGTGCTGGTCTTTGTCCAACTTTTCGCTTATAATTTCTTTTTGAAATGAAATATCAGCATGACCTGGAGACCCTCAAGGGTTAGAAGTTTAAATATGGGAAATGAAAAGGGATGATCCCTAACACTTTAACTCAGGGAAGAAGGCAAGAGAAATTATCAATCTGTGAGGTTATTTCCGCTTTGTAGAGGCATCCGGTATAATAATTCCTGAGTTGTATAACTCAGAAATGTGAGAATTTCATGACTGACTTTGAAAAGGTTTAAATGCTTTCACTATCCCTCATATTTGCAATCATCAGTATTAAAGTGTTTCCTCCCTATCTTTGTAAATCTTCAGTAAAAAAGAAGCAAAAAACTAAACGCATATTGTTAAGCGATAAGGGAAAATGGGGGAAGTTGGAGCAGAGAGGGAAATATCTGAGAGTGAAGAAAAACCTGGGGCCTTGAATTTTGTCACAGATGTGAACAGATTAAGGTAATGAACAAGAATAGATCTGAGGGCATTATGGCCTGTGGTGTTGCATGGCTCTGAGGGTTGAGGATCTTGCTAAGGCTATTGGACTCTTTCTTGATTTGTAATAAACCCTCTTTTTAGAAATTGTTTTCTATTAGGAAATAATGTGTTCTAAAATAGTTATTAATTATTGCCCCAAAGCTACAATGAGCAAAATTGACCTTAACTTTAAAAATACAGCAAATGAGAAGAAACACGTGTGCATCATACAGCACAACATTACCCCCTGCTTATATAGGACCTGACACCTTTGGCTTCTAAGGCATAGCACCATTAAGACTCCAGGGGGAATATGTCCTTTTAAATTAATTTTTCTTATGCTTAATTTACCAACTCTATTCCTAATGAGTTGCTCTAGAAAGAAAACAAAGCAATGACATTTTTTTTTGGTTTTAAACAGACTCTGTGGATTTTGTTCCTTCTCAAAGTATAAAATTGAGTAAAACATGCCAGCTAGTGATTTGTTACAATTCTAATGATTTTGCCATTGTCATTTGCCTGCCCAGATTTTGGAATTTAGTAGTGATCTGCCAAACTATCTAAATTCCAGCATCTAGACTAGCTATAGTTCGATTTCTTTTCGCAGATACGGATCAGTATTTCAACTGAATGTTAGAAGCAATGAGGAGTGAGAGCAAATAGAGCAGTTCCAAGAATTCTGATATGAGCCCTTGCATTGAACCATCAACCTTTTCACTAGAAATAGCTGCTAGAATCTCCCCATCCCCTCACCCCAAATTCCTGAGAGTTGCTTGGGATCCTTCATCCTCACCCTCCCTGGTAACCACCACATTTGTTTTTCTTTTTTATAAGTATCACTTGTTTATAGTATTAAGGTATATCAGGATTTCACTTAACACTTTTGTATTTATATGCTCCACACCCATCACTGAAGTTCTGGTATCCTCTCGCCATTAGAAACAAACCAAACCAAACCAAACCAAACCAAACCAAAACACTTCAACAATACTACCAATATCTCTTTTCCTTTCCTTTTTGGCAAGTACCACAGTTTTCACCCAGTCTAAGAATAAGTTTTAATTTTTTTCCAGTTCATTACTTTAGTTATTTATGTTCCACATGTGTGTGAAATAAATGGTAGTTGTCATTTACTTCCTTAATTTACTTGGTGATTAATTTAAGTACTAATCATTTTCTCTACAATAACATGATGTTTTTCTATTTTAAATGCAGAGTAATATTCCTTTGTGCTTCTTTTATTCAGTATCACAGGCATTTAGGCTGGTGCCATATTTTGATTACTGTGAATAATCCTACTATGAATGCACCAACAAAAATATTTCCTTGAATGACCTTTTCATGCTTTCTGTATGCCAGAAATGGTATTTCTGGATTGTCTGCAACTTCTATACTTCTCTTTGGGGTTGTCTTCTCAAGTGTGCTTTGGTGATTCTCAGTGATCCAGGCCAGGTAATCTGATGCCTGTTTTGGGTTCAAGGATGTTATACTGCTCCAGGCCCTGTAGTGCCAGGGACCACTAGTGCCCTGATGGTTCTTGAGGTCCTCCAAGCCTACACTCATAGATGCTCAGTGGACTATGTGGTCCTGAATGTGGACCAAGGTTGTGAGCATGCAAAGCATGTATCTTAACCCGTGTACCTTAGCCCCTGTACTGTCTCTCTCCCTTCCTTATTCAGTCTTTGATTTGCTTTTGGGACCTTACAGTGGTGCTCAGGACTTATTTCTGGCTCTGCTCAGGAATTACTTCTGGGTCTGTGCTTAGGGGTCACTACTGGCATATCCAGGGAACCATATAGGTGCTAGAAATGAAACCCAGATCAGCCGCATAGAAGGAAAGTCACATACAGCTGTTCTCTCTCTTTGGCCCATTTAGTTTTTAAATTTTATTAATTTTTTTAATCATCATGAGATAGTTACAAAGTTGTCATGACTGGATTTCAGTTACAGGATGTTCCAACACCAGTTCCTCGTCATTGTACATTTCCCACCACCAGTGTCCCCAGCCTCTCCTTCGCAGCCTGCATCTAAGGCAGGCACTTTCCCTCCACCCAGTGTGTGTGTGCGTGTTTCTCTCAGTCTCTTTTTTTCTCTGGATATTGCAGTTTGGAAAATCATGTATATCCCTTTACCTCTTTACATACTTTCAGTTTTCTGTTCTTATTTAGAATGATCATTTCCAATTATCATTGACATGGTCCCCTTCTCTATCCTAACTCCCTCAACTCCATTTGTGGGATGATTGGGCAATGCTCTAGGTACTTGGGTATTAGTTCTATTCTTTGGGGTTTTTTTTCTACCGAAAAAAATGAGTGTGTTTTATGTCTGTGCCTCTCCTTCTGACTAATTTCACTTAACATGATACTCTGCATGTCCATCAGTTTATAAGCAGATCTCATGAATTCATTTTTTCCTGGCGACTGTGTAGTGTTTCATTGTGCAGATGTTATTTCTGCTGTGTTTTTGTGCCCATGGGGGTATAGTCCCAGAAGTGTTATTGCTGGTTGTATGGAAACTCAATTTCCAGTGTTTTGAGGATTGCCCATACTGTTTTCCAGAAAGCCTGGACTAGTCTGCATTCCCACCAACAATGAATGAGAATCCCTTTCTTCCCATATTTGTGCCGGTACTTGTTCTTGTTCTTTTTAATGTGTGCCATTCTCTGTGCTGTGGATTGATATCTCATTGTTTTGCTATGTAGAGCACTTTGCATTACCTTTTGGCCATTTGTACTTCTTTGAGGAAGTTTCTGTTCATATCTTCTTCCCATTTTTTTGATAGGGTTGGTTTTTTTATTTAAATAAAGTTCCATCAGTGCCTTATATATCTTGGATATTAACCTCTTATCAGATGGGTATTCAATAAATAATTTTTCCTATTCTATGAGCTGTCTCTGTGTCTTGGATACTATTTCTTTTTGAGGTACAGAAGCTTCTTGGTTCAATGAAGTCCCATTTGTTTATCTTTGCTTACATTTGTTTGGTCAGTCGTGTTTCACCTTTGAAAATGCCTTTAACTTCAGTGTCATGGAGAGTTTTGCCTATGTTTTCATCCATGTACCTTATGGATTTAGGTCTGATATTAAGATCTTTAATTCATTATGATTAAAGACTTTTGTGCCCGGCATTATTGAGGTCTGATTTTATTTTTGTGCATGTATCTTCCCAGTTTTCTCAGCACTACTTGTTGAAGAGGTTTTCCTTGCTCTACTTCTCATTTCTTGCTCTTTATTAAAGACTAAGTTATCATATATTTGAGGTCCTGTGTCAGGATATTCAACTCTATTCATTGTTCTGTGGGGCTGTCCTTATCCCGATATTGTGATGTTTTAATTACTACTGCTTTGGGATATAGTTTGAAGTTGGGGAAGGTGATGTCTCCTATCTTCTTTTTCTCAAGGGTTGCTTTAGTTATTCATGGTGCCTTACTGTTCCTATGAATTTCAGGAGTGTTTTATATATTTCTTTGAAAATGTCATAGGTATCATTTTAAGAACCATACTAAATCTATATAATGTTTTGGAGAGTATAGTCATTTTGACAATATTGATCTCCCAATCCATGAACAGGGAATGTGTCTCTATGTATTCATTTCCTCTTATTTCTCAAAGCAGTGTTTTTGTAGATTTAGTTGTGTAGATCTTCAACCTCTTTAGTTAAAAGCTGATTCTGATATACTTGTTTTCTGAGACATAATTGTAAATGGAACTGTTTTAATATCCCTTTTATTATTTGTATCTAGGGAAGTCACGACTTTTGAGTATTGATTTTTTGTAAGCTGCCACTTTACTACACAAATCTATTGTTTTTACGAGCTTTTTGGCAGATTTTTAAAAAAAAGATTTTATATGTACAGTTTCATATCATCTGTAATTAGGGAAAGTTTGGATTTTTCTTTCCTATATCAATGCACTTAGTATTTTACTTGCATATAGCTGCTGTGAAAAGTACTTCAGTACTATATTGAATAGGAATGGCAAGATTGGGCAAGATTGGGCCAACTGTCTTGTAATTGATCTTAAGGGGAAGGCTTTCAACTTTCCCACATTGAGAACAATACTTATCCGTTTTTGGTAGATTGCCTTGTCCATGTTGATGAAAATTCCTTCAATATCCATTTTGTTGAGAGTTTTTATCATAATGGGTGCTGGATCTTGTCAAATGCTTTATTTTTATCTGTTAACATGATATTTTTTCTTTTATTGATATTTACTCACCTTTTATGGTATGTTTATACAATTTTTGGCTGTACCTTTTCATGTTATTGCCTATATTATACTGTAATTTATTTTTCTCTATATATTTATTTTTCTGTATTTGTTTAGAAACATTTTTCCAGTGTTTTTGACATAATTTTTTTCTCATGAGAATGAGGTGATTTCATGTGGTCTTAACTTTCATTTCCCTTATGTTATAATGATTTTTCCTTGTATTTATCTGTGAACTATCAATGCATGTCTCACTTTTTCAATTGACAACATTTATTTATAGGACATAAGTAAATGGGTATAATGTTACTCCACAAAATACCCAATACCAATGTGATAATATCCCTATATCAGTCTTCGTAGGTTTCTTTCCATCTTTTCACCTCCTCATTTTTAGTCAAATCTGTTCTATTGTCAGAGACTAGGGTTGCTTTTATTGTCCATTATCTATTCCTTTTCTTTATGTACCAAAATTGATTGAATTTACATGGATTTTTCCTTCTGACATATTTCTCATGCCATGACACACTCCACCCTCCATATTCATAGCAAAATGAAAGATTTTGCCATATGAGTAAGATGTGTATGTATCATACATTCTTTTTGACTTATGTGTTGGATACTTAAGTGTTTCCATATCTTGACTAGTGTGAATAGGTGAATAGTAGTGGAGTGAACTTGATGTGTGTGTGTGTATATGTTTGTATCTATGTGTGTGCATAGCTTTTGGATGGTGTTTTTTATATTCTTGAATAGATGTGTAGGAATGGACTTATTGAGTCATGTGGTAGTTCTTTTTTACATATTTTGAGAATTATCTACAACTCCTGCCAATTATTTTTTCTAGATTTCTTTTAATTTATAACATTCTACTGGTGTAGAGTGATAAATTATTGTCATTTTTACTTACATTTCCTGATAATTAGTACTTTTTCCTAGTGTTTATTTATCTGCTGTTGTATGTCTCCTTTGAAGAAGTGTCCCATCTCTTCACTACTTTTTTTAATGAGTGCTTTATGAATCTTGGATATTAGTCTTTAATTAGTCTTTTTTGTTATCCAGGGTGAGAAAATATTTTATCACGTTTAGTTTCTCATTTAATCAGTAGTTGTTCTTGTAAAATTTTTATTGTATAGTTTTATTGAAAACATAACTTTCTGAAGTAAATTTTTAGGCAGTAAACAAAATATCGCAAAAATCCAGTTATCTTCTTTCCCACCATCCACTCAGTAAAATTAATTATTTTACTTATATTTGTTTTATTAAGCAATTTTTAGTAAGATGCTATAATTTACAAAGTTGTTTATAATATACTTTCAGACATACAATGTTTGAACACCAATTCCACCACCGGTATCAATTCCTCCATCAATATCCTTAGATTCCTGATTTCTTGACAAGGAAGTTTTTAAGTTTGCTTGTAGTTTGAGTCTCATGTTTCCAGTGTTGCAAGTTTTTAACAATTATTTGGATTAGCACCTGTTGAATGTCTGAGATGCAAACTGTCTCTTCCCAACTGCTAAATAGTCTTTTGGTTTTATGGTAGTCCCTTTTTTGTATAAGACCCAATCTTACTGTTCTTTGAATTTTCCTTCTTTTCCCTGTCACTGGATTTAGCGCCCAAAAGCATTCCTGTTGAAGCTCTAGGGGCATCTTGTATGTTTTTGTCTAAGTATTTTTTGAACACCAAAAATGTTTTTAATTGCATTTCTTGTTATTTTTTTCTTCAATATATAAGTGAAAAGAGTAAAAATAAATATTCAAGTATTAATTAACCTGCAAGATTACCTTCTGTAGTGGAATGTTATAATCATAAGGGCGATAGTTAGGCCTTTGCAGCTGGTCCCCTAAAAGTGATTGAGTTCATGTCATTTTTTGTAATATGTGTCATTTTTTCAACCTGGCTATTTGCCTGAAGGTAATAAAGGATGATGACGATAATTCTGGTAAGGTTCCTGATGTATCATCTTCAAAATGACATATATTGAATACTAGGTTTGTGTTAGTAACCTTTCAGAGAACTTGAGTAATAATTATTATTGTATCTTAAAATTGAGAAAACTGAAACATAGTTAAATTATTAAAGAGAGGATAAGAAGTGAAGTGGCCAGGATTTTATGCCAGTGGTCCAGCTACAGGTCTTATTGTCCTAATTTCTATGTTGTATGAATTCTTGATGAAAAATCAGAATCAATATTAGAAATATAGTAAACATATGAATTGATAGCATAAAGGGGGAAAGAAATTCATTTATACTCTATTCAAAAGTGCAGAGCAATATTTTTAATTAATGTATCTCTGTTCTTTGTAGTTGAGTAGTTTAATCTGATAAAGTAGGGAAATCTATAATAATTTAGTTTCTATGTATCAATATTTTTTGGATAAAATTCTTTACACCCTAGTCTTATTCCTTCTACTTATTTCAATACATATAGGTACAATATATATTATATGTGAGTATAGTTATACCTGATATAACACAAGATCAAAAACAGGTAGAATAGGTGAAGAATACAGCTTAAGAAATGATTAGGATATATTTATTTTCTGTAGGATAAAATGAGAAAAGGACTTTTGTCTTCACATTAAATAGAAAATCCATCTGGATAAGCTACATTTATAATATTGAAGTCTCATCAGAGCTATGAGAACCTAAATAAAGATACCTAAATCAATTGAATTGCTGAAAGTGAAAAGCACTTCATAAGGGCAACTGATCCTCAAGTGTGCTTATCGTTTCCAAGACAGAAGAAAGAAGTGCAGGCAGAGGAGGAACTTATATTTACAGGAAGCAAGAAACTAGACTGATTTTTGATACAACCTTTGTTACTGTCTGGGGCTGTTGTGACTGATCAGAAGCCAGGAAAGCCCCAGATTCAAATGAAAGAAATTCAGTGACCACAGTCACCATCTCTGCCCTTCCCACTGACTTCGTAACTGTTACTGATTCCAAACAAAGGACACTGAGAACATGTTTGGCTCAGCGGTATCCCCAACAGATATTGTGGTTTGATGGGATCCTTGGACACTTTTGGGCCAATGACCATTCCCCTGACTGATGGACAAAGAAATAAAATCAAGGCTCTTGAAAGTCTGAAGCTTTCTCCTTCTATTTTTATTTTATTTATTTTTTTTAGGGTCACCCGAGCAGCTATCAATGAACTCACAGGCTGATCATTTATTCAATACAATAGCCCCCGCACTCTCAGACTCCCAACTCATGAGTTGTTTAAATTGACAGAGACATTAAGGACTGTTAGTAATCACTGTCACTGTATCACTGTCTTCCGTATATCATTAATTTGTTCAAGCGGGCACCAGTAACTTCTCAATACATCCTGTCACATGCTAGATAGCCCAACAGCATCATCTTGCTCCAGGAACATAAAGATCCTCAAATCATTCCATCAGGTCATGGGAATGAGGTCTATAATTGTTACTGGTAGTTGGCATGTCAAATACGACCTGGGTAGCTTGCCAGGCTCTGCCATGAGGGTGGGATACTCTAGTAGTCACCTCAACACTTGAGCAATTATTGGTGAACCGCGAGGCTGCGCTAGCTGGGCTGTGATCACCTCTTATGCTGAATGGAGCTCTGAGGATAGGGGAGTCCGGATGTGGAAAATGTCGGCCCCTCATGGTGTGGGGGTTCTTCTGGCTTCTTGCAAGGCTCTGCTGGGGTGGTGGGCCAGGGCTAGAACCCGCCATCCTTCCCGGACGGATTCTAATTATTAAGAATCATTTTAATAATATTTCAACTCATTTTGTATAAACACAGTACAAGATGTAAACATTTATCTATACCCGTATTAATTTTACAGGGTGGCTATTCCTGGGGATGTCTCGCAGCCAACGTTCAATCCTTGACATCCTATATGGTCCCCTGAGCACTGTAAGGAGTAATTACTGAGTGCAGAGCCAGGAGTAACCCCCTGAACATTGCCGGTGTGACCCAAAAAGCAAAAAAAAAAGAAAAAGTGAATCCTAAAGATGGCTTTTTAAAACATTCTGTTAAACTAGGACAGTTTATTCAGTAAAAACATAATAGGAGTGAGAATTCAGAGTTATAATTCTGAATGAAAAAATAATATTTAGCAGAACTGCACTATAAAAATGCTGAAAGAATTATTCAGACTTATTAGAAACTAAAGCAGATGAATAAACTGAACTTCTGCAGAAAGGAATAAGGATCAAAAGCACTGAGTAGGCCAGAGAAAGCAGCTCAAAGAAAAGGAGTTTGTGCAAGAGTCCAGGGTATGATTCCTTATCCTCCAAGAATTACACACTACCAGCTCTATGTTTTGGTGCTGGAGACCCCCAGACATACTGCTGGGAATAGTCTCATGCATTGCCAAATGTGCCCACCCCTTATCCCCCAAAATGAATTAGAAAAATGGGTCCAGAGCAATAGTACACCAGATAGGGCATTTACCTTGCACACAGTCAACCTGGGTTCAATTCCCGGCTCCTCCTATGGTCTCCCTGAGCACCACCAGGAATGCTTTTGTGGATGTGACCCACAAAGCAAAACTACAAAGAATCAGAAAAACTAAATATCTGGGCAGTATAAAGGAAGTGATTTTTTAATTAATATAATGGAGATGTTACTAGTGCCCACTCAAGCAAATCAATGAACAATGGGAAGACAGTGATACAGTGATTTTACTGTATTGTCTGGGACCGCTGGGTTCCCCAACAATACTGGGAAACTAGTTCCCTTCAACCTCCAAAACTGACGGGGAATGGATGAAAACTCAGGAGTCCAGCGCAGTTTTAAAAGACTTTACTATCACAGGTTCTGATATACAATCCAAGAACAGCAAAACCTCAGACTGTGGGTTCCCGGTTGGGCCCTGGCCGCGAGTAGGCCAAGATGGCTGCCACCATGCGTTGAAGCCCAACAGAGAATGGAGAGGGATGGAGGGAAGCAAACACCCAGGGAAGGCAAAATGGCAAAAGAACCCTTCTTATCCTAGCGTCTTTTATAGACAGAAGCCCGCCAAAATCTTCCAGCCCAGCCCATCTTGGGTTGGGCTATCTAGAGATGTAGCCAGGTAAATGACCCTTTTGAAATGTAGATCTTTAAATGGGCCTTTGGCTCAAGCTTCACAAAAGCCAGAGCTGATTTCCGGAGACAAAATCTCCCTAGCAGAGAAAGGAGGGGCTGCATCTCTGAACCAGAAAGCTGTTCAGAATGTAATTTGTAGGAAATGGCATTAATACTTTTTTACCATGAATATATAGCTAGCTACCATGAATATATATACCCAGACTCTGGATCCCACTAAGGTCCAGAATCCATTAGAATAATTCACTTTGGCATTACCCAAAGTTAGTTTGCCCAGAGGCACACTGGCATGTCTCTGAACTAGGAGAATTGATTACATTATGGTTGATCCAAAGTGGCTAAGTACTCTTGGGATATCTACATATATGTCCCACGGGGACCGTGGGACAGAATATTGATCTGGAGCAAGTGAGATTTCATGATAAAGTATTTATGCCATATAAAATTATGAAATCAGTCCAATTCTGTGTGAACTTCCATTGTGTCTGCTCTGGAGATTTCCCAAAGCATGAACCAGCTCTCCACATAAGCTAAATGTAGCTGGAGGTTAAGACTCAGTAGGGCATGTCACCCAACATTGTACTACCGTGAGATATAAAATTACAAAAGAAGTTCATGTCTGGGTCTCGGTCATAGAGTGTTCCAGCACCCATCCCTCCAACAGTGCCCATTTCACACCACCAATGACCCCATTCACCTCCCTCCCCAGCCTGCCTCTATGGCAGGTTCTTTATCTCCTTTTTCTTTCTCTCTTTTTCTCTCTCTTTTTCCTCTTTCTCTCTTCCCTCTCTTACACATTGTGGATTGCAGCACATATATTTAGAGGTTATCATGTGTATCTTTTTGCCTATATTGGATGTTCAGTTCTAGGCTGGAATTACCATTTTTGATGATTATTAGCACACTGTTCCCTTCTCTGTCTTACTAACCTCTGACACCTACACATTTGTGGTAGATTCTAACTATTGACAAGACCTCCTGAGCCATGTTTTGCTTGACCTTGGATATTGGTATCATACTATACACACACATAAATATGTGTGTAATATGTATATATATATCATGCAGATAAATGCAGTCATTCTATATCTGTCTTTTTCCTTATGGCTAATTACACTCACCATGATCCTCTCCATGTCCATCCATTTATAAGCAAATTTCATAACTTCTTTTCCTAACAACTGCATAGTATTCTATTGTGTAGATGTACTAAAGTTTCTTTATCCAGTTATTGGTTCTCAGGCACACTGTTTGGTTCCATATTCTGGCTATTGTGAATAGTGCTGCTATGAAAATAAAAGTGCAGATGGTGTTTCTTCTGTGTGTTTTTGACTTCTAAGGGTATATTCCCAGGACTGATATTGCTTGGTTGAATGGGAGCTCAATTTCTCGTCTTTGGAGGAATGTCTATATTGTTTTGCAAAAAGGCTGTACCAGTTGACATTCCCACCAACAATGATGAGAATTCCTTTCTCCCCACATCCACGTTAGCACTTGTAGTACTTGCTATTTTCGATATTTGCTAGTCTCTGTGGTATGAGATGATATCTCATTGTTTTCATTTGCATCTCTCTGATGATTAGTGATGATGAGCATTTTTCATATGCTTTTTGGCAATTCAAATTTCTTCCTTGTCGAATTATTTGTTCATCTCTTTTCCTCATTTTTTGATTGGATTGGCTGTTTTTTTCTTATGAAGTTCTCCAGTGCCTGATATATCCTGGCTAATAACCCCTTATCAGATGGGTATTGAATGAATATTCTTACCCAATCTGTGGATTCTCTTTGTATATTGCTCACTGTTTTCTGTGATGTGCAGAAGCTTTTTAGTTTCATGTAGTCCCATATGTTTATCGTTTCTTCTAGGTGCTTTGTTAGTGTTGTTTCATTTTTGAAGATACCTTTAGCTTCAATGTCGTGGAGGGTTGTTCCTATATTTTCTTTGATGTACTTTATGGATTCAGATCTGACATTGTGATCTTTAATTCATTTTGATCTGATTTTTTGTGCATGTTGTTAGACAGAGGTCCAAATTCATTTTTTTTTTACATGTAGCTGCCCAGTTTTCCAAGCACCACTTGTTGAAAAGGCGTTCCTTGATCCATTTTGTATTTTTTTGCTCCTTTATCAAAGATTAAATGATCATGTATTTGAGGCCAGGAGTCAGGATGCTTAACTCTATTCCATAGGTCCACAGGTCTGTTTTTATTACATATCATGCTGTTTTAACTACTACCACTTTGTACTACATTTTGAAGTTGGGAAGGGTGATGCCTCCCTCTTCTTTTTCCCAGGGATTTCTTTAATTATTCTTGGGGGTTTATTATTCATATAGACATTTCAGGAGTGTTTGGTCAAGTTCTTTGAAGATTGTCATTGGTATCTTTATAGAGATGGCATTGAATTTGTATAAAGCTCTAGGAAGTATTACCATTTTGACAATGTTGATCTCCCAGTTCATGAGCAGGGAATGTGTTTACATTTCCTCATGCCCTCTTTTATTTCTTGAAGCAGTGTTTTGTAGTTTTCCTTGTACAGGTCCTTTATACTCTTCATTGTGATGGTTTCTAGGTAGTTTATTTTCTGTGGTGCAATGTTAATGGGATTGTTTTCTTAATATCTCTTTATTCTCTTTTGTTATTTGTATATAGGAATGCCACTGATTTTTGGAATTGATATTGCACCCTGCCACTTTACTTTGGGTATCTATCATTTTCTAGGAGCTTTTTAGTCAAGAGTTTAGGCTTCTCTATCATGTCATCTGCAAATAGTGATAGATTGACTTCTTCCTTGCCTATCTGGAACACTTAATGTTCTTTTCTTTTCTGATTGCTATAACTAGTACTTCCAGTACTATATTGAATAGAAGTGGTGAGAGTGGGCAACCCCATCTTTTTCCTGTTTGTAGAGAGAAGGCTTTCAGTTTTTCCCAATTGAGAATGATACTCGCTGTGGGCTTTTGGTAGATGGCTTTGACTATATTGAGGAAGATTCCCTCAATTCCCACATTGTGTAGGATTTTTATCATGAACTGGTGCTGGATCTTGTCAAATGCTTTCTCTGCATCTATTGATATGATCATATGGTTTTTATTTTTCTCTTATGGATATGATGTATTATGTTGATTGATTTGTGAATGTTAAGGAAGTGATTTTAATAAGTTCATTTCATGTGCATGAGCACATTATCTTAAAACTTGATTATTCAAGAAAAAATAAGAGTATATTGTGCAAGTTTTTAGTTTTGTAAAGTCAAGGAATACTAGCTACAAAAATGAATTGAGCTGTTGCACACTCTATATGAATTACATAATATTTGAAGATAGAATACAGTATAATATCTAGAATTTTTATTGACAATAAAATCTTGTCAATGTTATAAATGTATACCTTCAAGATGTTGGCAAATTGCACTTTAAACTTGAGCCAAAAAAAACAAAATAAAGAACTTGCTAACTTGACATGCCATTATTCGTTGATTTGCTCAAGCAGGCACCAATTAATGTTTCCATTTGACCCTATCACGTGCCAGTGCAGCCCAATGGCATCTGCTTGCTTCAGGAATACAAGAACCTCAAACCATCATTCATGGTCTTGACAAAGAAGTCTGATTATCTTGTAGGTGGGTGGCCCCGTGATCTTTTTTATGTCCCATGGGATCCAGTCAGTAACGGCCCTAGTACAGTGGTCATCTCGAAATCACATTACTTGTCCAGCCCATTTGATTTTTGATGTCTTGGCAAACCTGACAGCGTTTCCCTGACTCTGGATCGTCGATGGAGGTCAGTGCTCTGGATTTCTTCTCTCACTTAGTGAGGCGTGATATTACAAGTATAGTTCTTTCGATTCCTCTTTGGGAGACCCAAATAGTGTACTCATCCTGCTTTCATAGGGCCCAGGTCTCTGAGGCATGTTAATGCAGGGAGAACGGTGGAGTCGAAGAGATGTGCCTGGAGCCAGAGGTTATTTGTCCTTTTAGCTATTTCTTCAATGCTCTTGAAGGCATTCCATGCTGCTCTTTTCCTCTTGCGCAGCTCAGGTTTTAGGTTATTCATCATGTTGAGTTCTTGACCTAGGTACACGTAACTGCTAAATTCAGAGATGTTTGTTCCATTGAGAGTGAATGGGGACTCTGAAACTAGTTCATTTTTCATGATGTCTGTTTTGTTGAGATTCAGCTGTAGACCTATCTTTCCATTCTTGGCTGAAGTCAGCCAGCATTTGTCTCACTTGGCTAGTGTTTGGTGTTATTAGGACAATGTCATCAGCATAGCGGAGGTGGTGTAGTAGCAACTATCTATCTTCAGTCTCATTCCTTCCCATTCTAATTGTCACATGATGTTCTTGAGGGTGGCGCTGAAGAGTTTTGGTAAAATGGTGTCACCCCTGCTGAATCCCTCTTTTGACATCAATGATCACTTTGTTGTAGAATGGTGAGGTCCTGGTGGTGAATCCGTAATACAGCTCATGAAGGATCTTGATGTATTGGGTTTGAATGCCCTGTTTGGCTAGGGCTTCAATGACGCTTTGGTCTCCACAGAATCAAAGACTTTCTTTAAATCAATGAATGTGAGACAGAGCAGCATCTTGAACTCTTTACAAACCTCAATGAGCTTGGTTACCATGTGGATATGGTCGATTGTGCTAAATCCTTTTCAGAAGCCAGCTTGCTCACATAGTTTCCCGTCATCTAATATTCTGCCAATCCTGTTCAGGATGACTTGAGTGAACAGCTTGTAGATGATGGACAACAGGCGGATGGAGCAATAGTTGCCATTGTTGTGGATGTCTCCCTTTTTGAACAGTAGAATTTTTTTTTCTTTCTTTTTTTGTTCAAGAAAAAAGAACATATCGAATAAATGAGGGTGGTAGAGGAAATATAAAAAAGTCAAAAAACTGGACATTTGAGGCTTAGATTTAAAAAATTATTATCTGCGTAAAATAATAAATATTTTATTCCTAGGCTTGAAATACTCTCCTCTGATAGGCAGCTCTCTGAAGGGGAGACCTTTTATTATACCAGCATGAGATATACAATTACAAAGATGTTCATGTTTGGGTTTCGGTCATATGTAGTTCCTGCTTGAGGCTTAAATGTTTTATCAAGCATTAAATAATGAACTATTTTTATAAAGCGCAATCGGGAACACTTCCCAGTTCATTTCAAAATGTAAGAATAATGTAGTATTGGTGTCATGGAAGCAGGTATAGTGCAGAGGGCTGACCAGGGTTTGATTTTTGATACCTCCTGGTTCCTCAATTATCACCAAGTGAGTGCAGCCTGGAGGGACCCTGAAGAATCCCATTACCACAAGAGTGCTGCATAATCTGTGACAATGTTGTGGTAGGCAGAGTTTACTAGGATTGAAACCAATGAACACTAAGCATAACTGGGCAAGCTTATGCAACATATAAATAAAAATAAAAATCCATAAAATGGATAAATTTAATGCTAATCAAAATATTTTACTTCAAAAGATGTTACTTATTGCAAGGAATAGGAAAGTCTCCAACTGAGAAATGTCTTATCACTTGACAAGAGCTCTTTGACAAGAACTTTAACTCAGAAAATGTAATAAACTACAAAACACAAAAGAAAATGAACAATCTAATTTTGAAGCAAAAAATAGATTTCACAAAAGAAGTTCATAAATATCCTGTATGTACAGGAAAAAAAGTAAGACATAAATTTTCCAGGGAATCAAGTTAAAAATCACAATGAGAGGCACATGACAATGACTAAAGTAAGAAAACGCAATATTGGTAAAGATAAGGATCAACTATGATAAAGAAAAATTCATAAAGGCACAGCCTTTATGAGGGAAATTCCATGAACACAGTAATGCCTATCTCTATAGCTACTTCAGAAAATAGATATTTGCCCAAAAGAAGAGTATAAGATGTTTATCACAGTTTCATTCACAATATTCCAAGTTGAAGAGAATCTAAATGTACATCAGCAGAATAAACAAGATTTTACTATTTCCACATGTACTACTATCCAGTGATAAAAGGAATGAATTATGTAAACAACATAAATAGTTCTCAAATATATTCTATGAAACAAAAAGATTATGTCTCAGAATAACTATAATGTAGTAATTTATGATTATAGAATTAAGTGATTCTGGGTGGTAGGGAAGATGGTGGTCAGAAATGGACAAGAAAGAATTATAGAGAATTTTTTTTGGTTAAAAGCATTTTATGTACTTTTGATTGCTGACAGATATATAAAATAATCAAGTTATAAAGTGGAATACTTAGATATATGAACCTTGTATTAAATATATATAGCTCAATTAGAAAAGCACATATGAAAAACAGAATCATATTTCATTATTTTTGCTATACAGTTATGCTCAGGCTACTCCAGGATGTGCTCAGAGGTGACTGCTGTAGTGTTGAGGGACTATGTTTGCTGGGGATTGAACCTGAGCCTCTCATGCAAAGCATACACCAAGTCTGCTGTGCCATCCCTCTGACTCAGAGAGCCATCTTAATAACCATCAAAGTATTACTAAGAAAGGAAGGCAAAGAAAAGCTTATTAATAAAGATTAGGCCAATGATTGTGCTAAGTAAAATAAAGACATGAAAATCAAGTACTTAATGGTTTCACTTAGGAGTTTTCACATAAGAAAATTAACATAATAAAAAACACAAACCCCTACTAAACAAAAGTACTTATTAGGCGTGGTAGAAAATGTGGTGGTTACAGTAAACAGGGGTGTGTGTAGGAGTGAGGAACGGGTCTTTTTGGTGATGATTTGGTCATGGTCTTTTTTGGGAAGGAGGGAGGGAGGGAGGGAGGGCGGGCGGGCGGGCATGGCAGTGTGTTGAGTCCTGTACACAGAGGCATTGTAGAGCATATCACTGAACTCTTTAAGCATGGAGAAAGTCTTCTGCAAAGGACGGAAGGATAAAGATGTTTACAGATGACCTTTTAAGTTTCATTTTATAAATTTCATTATCATTTCAATATTATCTTCTGTAAATTCTGTTTCCCTATTTCACAATTTAATCAATGACTCCTTTCCTTTTTCTTTCTGATGATGTTATTTATGGCATAGCAGATAGGATACCATCAGTTGGTGCAAATTCATTTCCAAATGAAAAAAAAGTGAAATCAGATTATATAGTTGTTCATTCAGTTCCAATTTTACTTCTTGCATTATTAAAAACTTTCATTTTGTAGCGGGTCTCTCTATTGTGGGCTAATTTACTTAGAGACTGGATATTCTGTTTTGTACCCTTCCTTCCATGTACAGACTGCGACAATATAAGCATATTAAATAACTTAAACTTTCAAAGTTAATTGAGAAATACTATGTTTGCTGAAGAATTATGAAAAAGAGAAGGGAGAGAATATAAAAGGAGAGGGGGAAAAGGATGAGGGTTAATACCAAAATGATAGTACATGGCAGGGCAGTCGCCTTGCCCACAGCCAACCTGCATTCAATCCCTGGTAACTTATATGGTCCCCTGAGCCCAGCAATGAGTTATTTACTAAGCACAGAGCCAGGAGTAAGCAGTGAAAACAGCCAGATTTGGCCTATAAAACAAAAAGCAAAAATGGAAAAGCCTCACAATAGCAGTTAAACAAGAGATGACACCCTTGTGGTACATGAATCAATACAATGACCTTTAGATCTTTATTGGAATTTGTAGAGTGCTGGTTTTCTCTTAATTGATAAGCACAGTGGCTGCCCCCACTCTGGCTAAAGGCAGTGTGCCACAGATAGCAAATGGTTAGTTGAGAATAGTGACCATCTTCCCACCAAAGATTCTGCCCTAATTCCACATCACATTGCTGCTGTACTAATCCATAACATTAAATAATAGCTATGAAGGAGTTATGCATCTTTTCTGACATATCTTGGGAGTTTGCCCCTAATTATGAATGAGTTCTTCCTGTCTGTGTCCTGTTGCCCTGTCCCCTTAACATTTGACATCAAATGAGGTGAAGAATATAGAAGCCCTTGTTTTGACCTACTCATTTTTAGTGTTCCTTCTTTCTCCTAGAGTTCTCTCTTCTGGAAGAGGCTCACTTTATTCTATAAATTTGTACATATGAATTATTCCTTTCTACTCTGTTCATAAAGAAACACCTAATTATCTTGTTCTCTAGACTTATCAATGAAAATGAAATTAAAATTTTTAGAAAAATACTTTTATGTTAACAATGCTTATCTAGTGACTCTAAAACGTCAAAAATAATTCTGCAAACATTAGATGAATATTAATCTCATTTTCCATTGGAGTTCCTCTTATTAAAATTATTTATCATCTATTACCACTATTGTGGATGTATAATAGTCAGGTTAGTGAAAGATAATATCTTCTGCTGGTTATCAAACTGTTCTTAAACCTCCAAGGTACCTGTTCTACTTATACTTGTAATAGTAGCACAATTATCTTTTAACAATAACACCAGAGAGAGACAGGCAAAAGGGAAAATTGTCCCTATAACCATTAGTTTCAGTTAGAACTTCCCTCATTTTCAGAATCAGCCTTATTTACACTCCCCGTCAAAAAAGTTTAATCCTACCTCCCAAGCCTTCTATATTTATAGGTTCCTATAACTTCACTGACTTGCCCTATTTCCCCAATTCTAGGAATGGGGTGAGCTATATACTGTTTTTTCCCTTTTAGTCCTCTCAGTCCTTTAATATTTATTAGTATCTTCATTTCTATAAGGATGATTTTGTCTTTCTGACTGGTTCCAATTTAAAAGTCACATCTACAAAATGTGATAGGAAAAAAGCACATTCATATATTTAAACCTTCACTTGTATTACTTGTCTTCCTGTTGTTCATTGATTTGCTCTAGAGGGCCCCAGTAACATCTCCATACATCCTGTCACATGTTAGTGTAGCCAAGGGCATCTGCTCACTCCAGGATGATGGAGAATCTCAAACCATTTCTTCAGGTCATAGGAATATGGTCTATAATTGTTACTGATTTTTGGCATATCAAATACAACACAGGTAGCTTGCCAGGCTCTGCCATGTGGATGGGATACTCTAAGTAGTAGGCTCTTAGTTCATGCATTTACTGATGAACTGCCATGGGGAGAGATCGGCTTTTCTCTTGGGTGGAGCTCTGAAGAGCTGTGGAGTTCAGATGTTGAGAATGACTGACCTCATGGTGTGGGGGTTCCTCTGGCTTCTTGCTAGGCTCACTGGGATGACAGGCCATGGCTAGAACCTGCCTAGAATGTTTGATGATGAAGCAGATGCTGTTGCTGGCCTCCAGGATCTTGTGGAGTTTGGCAATGCCAAAGCAGTTGGACCAACACATGGCAATGCTATCTGGCAGCCCCACCATGAACAGCTCCTCTGGGTGCATCAGGAAAGCTTTAATGGGGCATGATTCTATTGCAATGACTACTGACAAGGTGATACATAATACACTGATACAATATATAGAGAGGGAATTCCTGCCAGAAAATGCATATTAGGCATGGAAAGGGAGAACTAATCTAAAAACCTTTATTTTGGAGTCAATGACAATGCCTGAGTGACAGAGTAGGAGAGTGCTCGTCAAGAAAGACAATGCTGGCAAATTTATAAACTGACATTTTATTCTAAAAATTTAAAAATACATGACCAAGGAGTTTGAATTTTATTTTCTGTGTTGATAAAACATGTTGTGGTACAGTGTGAGGAATTTTTGATAAATGAAACAGGAAGAATGGAATCTATTTCACTTTATAGTGCAGGGCAGAAGGAAAGTGGACAGGATCCAAGAGGGTGCTAAATGAAATAACTTAGGAAGTGAAGACAACTATAGGATGACTTTATTCATGTGTGGAAAGTGAATGAGTGCAGAAAAATGCTGGCAAACACCCAACAAAACTATTAGAAAACCATGGTGGTTATAGAGAAAATGGGGAGAAAAAAATGGTTAGACACTACTGGACTGGCATTAGAACATTGAGTTCAGTGACTCCTACACACAAAGAAAGATATTAAGTTGCCTTCCTGCAGTTCCATACTACTATAAGCCAGTGACTAATAATGAAATCAGCTTAAAATAAGATAAAAGGAATACATAGGAAGATTAGAAGGAGCTAAGAGCAGCTTCTTTCTATTATATTGCTCCCATAGTGTCTGAAGCACTGTCAATGGTGAAGTCTTGCTAGTGATGAAATAATTGTGCAAGTGAATTATTCATTTGCTTGGATGACATTACATACAGGACAAAAATATTGGAATGTATAGTTAAAATTATAGCATTGGAACTTTAATAAATGAAATTTAAAGTTATTTTTTAAAATTAGATGAAAGAATGTGGGAGCATTTATTCAAAATAATTGCTAGTAGATGGCATTCTTGATTTCTATTTTCTATTAAGATGAAGAACTAGATAATCCTTTATGGAGTCGTGGTTTTATTCTCTCCATATAGTAGAAATTTTCGTTTGGTGACATCACTACTTTCAAATGTCAGAATCTGTCACTAGCTTCAGAAAGTTTTAAAGGAGAAGAACGGTTGTGTATGTTTTCCAATGAGAGAAGAGGGAGGAGGAGGAAAAATTCAGAATATTAGAACTATTTGGAGGGATTGTCTTGAATGTTCAGGCACATTTTTACTTCATACTTTATCTCTGTGCTCAATAAATGCAATTTGGTATCTTGTGCAAAGGTATCTTTCCTATAGAAGGAACACCAAACTCCTTTCCCTAGACAAAAGATGAGTAAACATTTTGCCATTATTTTGCTCGATAATGATTCAGAGTAGACACTTCATGTGTCTTCATCAAGCGCCTCTATATTTTCATTGACTTCTTGATTATTTCTGCCCTCTACCTTATTCAAAGCCTGACAATCTTGGACGGTTGCTGAGCAGCTTCGCTTTTAAAATAGCCTGGCTCTGTCATTCTGCTCTCTTGGTGGACTGTGGGGAGTACTTAGGAAAATTTAAAAAAATTCAAACAGTGGAGGGTGGCACATACCGATGGTGACCTCCAATGAGTCCTGGTCTTGTGTAATTCCCAAAGGGAATTATAGGAAGAATATAATTCAAAACAATGGGATGTTAATCACATAGTTTTAGATTTTTTCTGACTCCACTTTAGGAGACTGGAAACCATGTTTCCTTCTAACCCAGAAGAATGAAATGACTATGCTAATGTAGCATTTTTTATTGAATTATCATGAGCTATACCATTACAAAGTTGATCTTGATTGGGTTTCAGTCATATAATGTTCCAATACCTGCCCCTTCACAAGTGTACATTTCCTACTACCAATGCACCAGTATCCCCAGTTTTCCATTCACCACCAGTCTGTCTCTCTGGCACATACTTCTTCTCTCTCTTTCCCTCTCTGCTCCCTCACCCCTCACTCCTCTCTTTTGACATTATGGTTTGCACAATAGATACTGAAAGGTTATCATATTTGTCTTTTTACCTACTTCCAGTTCTTGCTAAGACTCATTGGGAACTGCACTCAGACTCAAACATCTGAGAGACCTGTCATCAAAAGAACCCAAATTCTGTCAACTACCATGTGAGTGAGCTTGAAAAGAGGTTCCTGGTTTCTGCTGAGAATAAAGACTGATACACCTTAACTGGAGCCTTGTAAGATGACTGTGAGCCTGGACTGTGAGCCTTGTAAAACTATGAGATAAATGATGTAGGTAGACAGATATAGGAGGGTCCAGGGCAAATGGAATTGGAACTTCTGAGATATAAGTTTCAAAAATCAAGGCCTAGGTCAGATCTGATGAGACCATCTGGTACTAAGGAGACCTTGAGGAGGCTGAACTGCAGTTACAAATTTAAAGCACCAAAGCGACCCCCCACAAACACTCCAGCCAAGGCCATCCAAGACTTTTTGCCTTTGGAGAGAAGCCCCATAAGGGGACAGCTTGAGAAAAACCCTATAGAAGCCCCCCCTGAGCAAAGGAAAGGCGTGCATATGCTGCCTGGGCCCATGTGCTGTTTGCGACCCCTGAGGCCAAACACATGTGGTGCCTAAGCACACATGTCACCAGCATTAGCCCCTCTTGAGATGTGCATCTCTCGTTCTCACTTTCTCTCCTCTTCCCCTTCCTAAAAGCCTCCAAATAAAATGTTTTACTTCACTGCTTGTCGCCTCCTGAAATTCTGCAGAGAGGCAAAGACAAGAACCTTGAAAACCCTGAGTAAGGCCTAGGACTGACTTTCCTGCAAAGAGCAATTCCTTCCTCCAGCTTGAGTCTGTGGCTCCTTGAGAAGACTCAGGTGATGCGACTCAAGTCCCCTGTCTAGAGATCAAGCGGACATCAGGTGTGGCTTGAGGGCCACCTTATGGGGGCTGATGGAGCTCAGGCCTGTGCTATGCAGGGGGCTCATCGCAGACTTTTATCAGTCCTAGCCTACCCAGTGGATCCCAGGGCAGCAGAATGGACCAGGAGAAAGCGACCATCTTTTTTCCTTCTGGACTTACATAAGCCACCCATGGGGGCCCACCTACATCAATAAACACATGTTGTTTTAGCTGCTAAATTTGCGCTGATTTGTTACACAACAACTGAATATCAGCAGTAGTCAGTACCTTTGGATAAAACATCTCCATGTAGTAAATTCAAGTGGACCTGAAATATTTTTGCTATGCTAAAATATAACTGAAGCACATTTGGGTCTCTAACTCATTGATCTGACAAACTGACATATGAGTCAGGCATATTCTAGTTGTTTCTACTTGGCTGTGAGAACTGGGTAACTCATTGGAAGGAGACAGAAAGAGAAGGGGGCTCTCTTACTCTGCTTGAGCCATGATACATGTGACTAACCTGAGGTTTAATTTCCATAACTACTGCATTTCTTTTAGTGTCAAATAATTTTTTTTTTTACTTTGATGATTGTAAATGGAGCCATATTCAATGAGAAGTATCAATCCCCACCCACTTCACTTTATCAGAACTCCACCGTGCATGTTCAGTGTATTTGGGGGATGCGGAGAGTGTGCTCCCACATGGTGCTGAAGGGTTACGCGGCCACTCTTAGCAATACTAGGTCAACTGGGATTGATGGTTCAATGCTAGCGTCTGAGAATGTGGAACTGATCAGGTCCTATGATGCCAGGGACCACTTGGGCTACCACACCGGTGTTCAGGGAACTCTGGGACTACACATTAGGTAGTACTGTAGGGGAGGGCATATAGCACTGGGTTCAAACGTCTGTTCCAACACATGAAAAACACGGACTTCTGATGAGTTCACTCTCTCCTTGACCCCAGTGTTCATGGTATTTCAAAGAAAAAACTGTGTAATTTGTGGATTGAACACTATCTTCATAGCAGAACAGAAGCTCCTCCACTGAAAATTTTCAAATGGTCCAGTTCTGATTGAGAGAGGATAAGCACAGATGTCAGTGTCATGGGCAGTGTCACTATGCATTTAACAAGGGCATTATGAGACTTCTGAATAGACCTTTTATGGAGACAGTGGGCATTTGTGTAACCTTCAAAGATGAAATCTGGAGGCCTAGGGCTGGGGGAGATAGTCAGGTGGAAAGATACTTACCTGGAATTAGCATTGTATCCCTGGGCCCTCACATCCAACCTCCCAGGCTTCTGGCCTGAGAATTGCTGGGACGGGGCCCCATCCTATTGAACGGTGCTTGGGAGATCCCAAAACCAACCAATCACAAGAAATTGGGAGGCCTAGAAAAATGATAGGTTATTTCTCCATTCTGACATCTTTATCTTCTTAATTTGTTAACACTACTTGACTTGTAAAACTACAGATGCCGGGCCCAGTAGCTTTCTGTGTGAAAGAGATCTTTTCTCTCTTTGAGAAAGGTTTTCAGATGATCTGATGTCTCTTCCAAAGTCATGGAATTGGCTATTACAAATGGGAAACAAGTGTTATGGTTTACTATCTCCAGGTCTACCTAAAACAGAATCAAACTATGAAGAATTGAATTTTCAAAACACCACAGAAAAATATATAATGAGAAAATGAAGAGAACACAAGAACAGATATTTCATTGAATAGAATCCACAGATGGCAAATAAGAATATGAAATTTGTTCAACATCATTAACCAGCAGAGGAAAGCAAATTAAAACCATCATGAAATACCACTGCACACCAATTACCACATGCTGAAAGAATATAAAGAAACTAGATCTCTTATATATTGCTGGTGGGCATTTAAAGTGATACAATCTTGCTGTCAAATAGTTGGTAGTTTCTTGTAAAATTAAACATTCCATTATCATATAACCCATCCTTGTCTATGTATCACAGAGAAACACTACTCAGCAGTAAAAGGAGTGAACTATTGAACTATGCAGCAATGCAACTCCAGAGCATGGGATTATGCTAAGCCATAAAACTAACCCTCAAAGGTCAGATATCATATGATTCTGATGATTTAACGTTCTTGGTGATAAAGTTATAGAACTGGAAGCTGAGTGAGCGGTGCAGGTATGGGTTAGGGTTCGTGTTATTCAAAAGGAGCAGAAGTGATGAAACGGTTTGGGAGCTTATATTTAGTGGTGGATACATACACTGATGTATGTTATATGATTTTATGGAATTTAATACATATCATCATCAATTACAAGGAAAACTAGTAAAATCCACTACCTCTGGTTCAGATTTTATTAATTTTAAAATTTATCATATTACAGTTTAGAAAATGATTTCTTGGGGGGTAAGAATTCACCAAATATTTTTGGTAAATTTGAACTACTTGAATTCACCAAATAATTATCTCTTAGAGTTATTCATGAATCTAGCAGTGTTCATCAACATTTTCATGCCTGTGGACCAGCAAATGTCCTGCATACCAGTCCATGGATCAGCAGTTATACCCAAGGCCAAGACCAATGGTTTTCAGTCTTTCTATACCTATAAACTGGTGCCTGACTATCGACCAGTGGATGAAGATCACTAATCTAGCACACAATTTTCTTTTCTTTATTAGAATTAGTCATAATAAGTTTGTGTCAATAAAAGGTAAAAGCAGCAACAGGCATTTATTAAGTACATATTGTATGTACCTGTCATTGCCCCTGCCCTAAAGATCTTCTTAACTGGGTGACATTATAATAGAACTATTTGAAGTTGTCTTTTGGCCAGCTCAAACAATTTATACAATTAAATCGCTAAGTGTTTCCTTGTGGTACTCAGTTAACAATGACAAATTAGTCTTGACTATTTAGATATTACATTAATGATATAATTGGGCAAAGGTGCAAAAAAAGCTTAGGAATAGTCTAACTAAAAATTGCTTAATAAAAAGCAGAAATTCCTTGTTATATGCAATATTTTATAATTTCCTTATCCTATGTATATGTTAAATTGAACTTATAACTGTAACCATCTATATGCTATAATTATGGTAGAAGTTAAGGCTGGTTAATGTGGTGATACAGGTGAGTTCTATAACCATTAGCTGCTTTGCTATTAACTAAGAAGTACAGATTTGAGAAGTGACCTAATATTTTATGCAACCTAATATGCCTATATATGTATTAATTGAGTGCATAGTATACATTAATATTTATAGAACCCTAGAAAAATATGTGCTTCAATCTTTAAAAGTAACATTTAATAAATATTTGAATAGGAATCTCTGAAAAATATCTCTAGTGTTTTCATTTTCCCTCTCTATTAGATGCTAATGAAATGTTCTGAGCAAACCTCTGAAATGATCATTTCAATCTAATGATTAATAGATGCATTCTTGTGTGCCAATATGTTATTCTCTCTTCAAAGAATGTTATGATTAACTGCATCTAATGCAATTTGGAACCAACATTTGCTGAAAACAAAAATAATTGTTTTGTACTTTGCTATTTCATATTTTGCATAAATAGCTATCAAAATGGCAGAATCTTTCTCCTGAGAACAAATGTGTTGTGAACTTGCTTTTTGCAGTGATTAATCTTCAAAGATTTCTAAAGGTGGTTAACACATGAAGCTATGGTAACAACAGGTGTAGAGATTAAGACTTCAGTTTAGGTGTCATTATCCAGCAAAATATGCCTTGCAGGTTGAAAAATTGGCCTGTGCCAATTGGTTTGAAAATTGTCATGCATAGATAAAATAGTTCTGTACTCTATGACCAATCATTTATTCCAAAGGTGAATATATCGATCAAGGGGGAAAAGTGGGAGTGGAGGATAGGGTGGACTGGAAGGACAGTGGTGGGGAATCTGACACCTTGATGGAGGTGCAGTGCAGTGACTGAGTACATTACAACCATAAATGTTATGTTGATTGAAATGTGACCTACACTATAACGATTCAATTAAAAATAGTCAAAGCAGAATCTTTTTTAGATGAACCACACTCACTCTCTTCACACCGCTTCTTTCTTTACCTCCAGCAAAGGCAAGAGTAAACTATAGCTGGCGTTCATTCTCCTTACGTTCTGAAACCCTAAAGTATGTTCCTACAAAATAGCGCATCAGCACAGAATTGATATTATCATGACTCCTTCCTTTGGAAATTCTAAATTTCTGCTCTAATACCTTTGATCACTTTTCCTTGATTCTACTTGATTATTGTATTCTCTATACTCCCCAAAGCTGATGCTCTCAGGGATCATTTTATTTTAAAATTTAAAGCCTAGGAAATGGGGTTTCCAATATTGGAGATATCCTGACAGATTTACTTGGAGAATCAGGATGGGGGAAGTTCAGGGTTAAAGGAGGAATTAAGCTCAAAGTGCTGCTTAAGTTTCTTATTACTCAGAAGTTTTTGTTTCTTTCTGGGCCAGTGAGACTGAATCCCAAGAGACTGGTTTTCTGTAGCTTCATAACAACTTGCCCACCTCCCTTTCCCTCCCACCATCCATGCCTTGGGTTATACTATTAGATGTGAAGGCATTTGCTTTCTCTGGATTGGTGCCTGGAATCTATTCAGGAAGAGAAATTATCTTTTTGTCCAGTTGTTTCTTTGCTCTTAGCTCAGGGACATTGAAAACTGGCATCCAGAAGCCTTTTTCTGACTGCCAACTAATCAAAAAAGGACTGTGCTGGAGGAGGGTCTGCTCTCCATCCAGGCTTTTCCTTTCTGTCCCACTTTTAATTTAATATCTGTCAGGTATTGACAGGCACACTGGCAATTCTGCCTGACAAAGGGATTAGATAGCCAGGAAATAAATTTGGGAATGTTCAGTTATTTGCCAAATCAAATGAACATCAAAAGCCCCAAACACGTGAAAGCGCATATGCATCAGAGCTAAGGAAGTTAAATTGCTTCAATTTCTCGGAGGAAGAATGAAAAGGGCCCAGAACGCAATCTCTTTTCGTGGAGAGCCAAGAGCTTAACCAGTGTTGCAGAGAACAATTTAGACATTTAAAAAAAAAGCATGGCATAATAAGACGCAGATTGTAGGTTTATGGTTTGCAGAAAGAAGATAAGAGGAATAGAAGACCAGAATAAATTGTAACTCATTAAAGACAAAGAGAAAAACCAAAAATAGAATTTATAAAGTTTCCAGGGAAAAGATCTACTTTTTCTACCTCCTTTTTAGAAGCTGTATTTACAGAGGAGGAAATAGATGACCACTATGGGACTTTAGGTACGAAATTAATTTGAGAAGAGAACAAGAGAATAAAATGTAAGAGCTCATATCTATTGATGAAGAATCTATTGATGAAGAATACAAAACAAAGAGAAGAAAATGTAAGAGCTTATATCTATTGATGAAGAATACATTGATGAAGAATACAAAACAAACCATGAAAGTTCCTACCACTAATGATCAACAGGATTATTAGAAATCCAAAGAAGCTAATTAGAAGAAGCAGAATTTCATTTTCAAATTGAGAAAATGAATTTCCAACTGGCTTGTTTGCATGGTGCAGTTGAGAGCAATGGAAGAATATTGTATTCATATTTAAGAACACCCTAGACCAGTCCTTAAAAATTATAAAAATTCACTTATGAAGTGATCAAGGCAAGCTAAGTTAAAATATCTTAATTATTATGTTAATAAAACCTTTTCCTAAAATAGCAACTCTTTGAGGAGGCATAGCTGACTTACATGTAAAAATTTTCCTTGACACCATAGTCAGGCATTGAAAGTAAATGAGTTGAGTGCAGGCACATGATAAGAGTGAGGGCCTCTCTTGTGGCAAGATATAGTTGTCAAGTTGATGAATTTCAAGGCTGTTCTTAGCAATTTCATTAATAATCTGGGCACTGTGGTTTGAACTGATCTGAATTTCTGTACAAGTCTAAGCTCTGGATAACCTTGTGGTAGTTATGTAAGTCACTGAATGAGTCTCCTCATTATCCTTTGTACAAAGTTATCTTCCTTTGCACAGGTTATCACATCTTGATTCGATTTCACCCTCAACTACTTCTATTCTCAACTTAAACTATCTTATGTGTATTGCTATTCCTTGTGAGTATTAATGCATTGAGGAGCATTGAAAAGTATGAAACCTGCATCATGATTAGTGGTTCTTTAATGTGCAGACTTGGTTACACATTAGAGTAATCTGCGAACTGGGACCAGAGCAATAGAACATCAGGTAGGGCATTTGACTTGCACACTTCCAACCTGGCTTAAATCCCCAGCATCCCATATGGTCCCCCGACTTCAGCCAGAAATGATTCCTGAGTGCAGAGGCAGAAGTAACTCCTGAGCAATGCTGGGTGTGACCCAAAAAGCAAAAGAGGAAAAAAAATAATCTGGGAACCTTTAAAAGTCCTGATGTTCAGGCTGTACCCAAGGCTATTTAAATTAGATGTTGAGGTATTAGATTAAAGTATAGATTTTCTTTTAAAAATCCCAGAGGACTCTAATGCCAGGTCATTTTAATGTGCTATCAAGGTTGAGAATTAATGTGTTTGGCAAAGTATTCTATCCTGATATCATGTAGAAAATTAAAGAGAATGACTTTCATTTCAGTATAAATTTGATCATGAGTCAAGACAGTAGTTGGGTTTGTGCCAACGGAAGTTGAGGGAATCTTCGGACCAACGCCTCCACCCTCACATTGATTCTATTTAACTCTTTTATTTTGGAGGCGGTGCACACCTGGTGGTGCTAAGGGCTTACTCCTGGCTCTGTGCTTCGGGGTCTCTCCTGATAGAGGTCAGTGGATTACACGTGGTGCAGGGGATTGAAGCTGAGTCAGCTGTGAGCAAGGCAAGTGCCCTACCCACTGTACTGTCAATCCTGTGCCTGATTTTTTGGACTCTTTGTTGCTCGTTTGTTGCTGAGATAAAAGACATCATACTGGGGGCCGGAGCAATAGCACAGCAGGTAGGGCGTTTACCTTGCACACGGCTGACCCAGGCTCCATACCCGGCATCCCATATGGTCCCCTGAGCACCGCCAGGAGTAATTCCTGAGCTAAGAGCCAGGAGTAACCCCTGAAGCATTGCTGAGTGTGACCCCCACCCCAAAAAAAAAAAAAAAGACATACTTGCAATTTAAAAATTGAGAGCAGATGTAGTACTGTGGCCTACTTTAATGCTAAGGAAACTGAGGCACAGAGAGAAGCAATTAATCTAAAATGCTGAGTTGGTGTTGGAGTCAATATAAAAAGGCAGTGTTTATATTGGGTGTAAGAGGGAGAAATTACATACTATATGAGTGATTTTCTGTTTGCAATGAATACAAATATTTGTGTTTTAATTGAAGTCCTCTTTTTTTTTCTTTTTTTTTTGGGTCACACCCGGCAATGCTCAGGGGTTTCTACTGGCTCTGCACTCAGGAATTACTCCTGGCGGTGCTCGGGGACCATATGGGATGCCGGGATCGAACCCAGGCTGGCACAGGCCGGCCGCGTGCAAGGCAAACGCCCTACCTGCTGGACTATCTTTCCGGCCCTGAAGTCCTCTTTTCTGCTCAGTACTGCACCCAAGCCAAAGCCATACCAATCTATTGATGACCTCATCCTCTTTGGAATCTTAAACTGTCAAGTCTTTCATGGCTGAAATTAATTCAGTGATTTAAGTTTGCATCATTTCATGTTTATTCAACATCAATACTAAGCAGTTAACACTTAATAAGATCTTCTAGCTCCTGTTCACTGCTAAGTGGTGTGTAGAGATCTTGAATGAATATATTAATACAAGAATTATTGGATCCGCAGATTTAAGTTACTGACTTAAGCAACAAATATTTGACAGTTTACCATCTTTGGGATTTTAAAGTCTTTAATAGGTGAATTTGGATCCTGAGAGAGAAATCATGTGTGGGTGCTAGAATGCTGGTTTGTAAACTGTTTCTGACTCTGAACATAGGCTACTCGGCTCATCTTCACTGCTCTGTAGAGAGAGAGAGAAGAGGAAGAGTGCCTGCTATAGAGGGAATCTGAGGACATTGGTGGTTGGAAATGTGCACTGGTAGAGGGATGGGTGCTACAACATTTGTAAATGCCTATTTCACAGTGTTATAATAAAATTTAAAAAATAAAAAATAAAAGACCCTTTAATATTTCCTGCAAAAGAAAAGAAAAAAAAAGAAGTACTGAACAAAAATGAAACTACTTGTGAAAAAAAAAACTTTGCTCACAGGGTCAAGCAAGTAAAAGTTATTTTTCAGGGATGTCAAATATTCCCTTGAAACAAAACATTTGAGGTTCTGTTATTGTTTATTGGGACGCCCCAGCAGTGTTGAGGAGGCTTTGGGGGCTCCTTCTAGTGATTCTCACCCAGCTAGACCTTGTTCAAGGGGAGGGTAATAGGATGTATGAGAATTTTTAAGTTTGCTGTTGATACCAGGGTAGTAGATGCTTCAGAGAACGCAGTTTAAAAAATGAAAATGGAATTCTTTGAAGGAAAACGTGAGAGTAATAGGTTTGATAAATTTACTAGTGAAATTTGTCCTGGACTTTGTCTTAGAGGAAAATTTTTGCTTACTTTCAAATCTTGTTTGTACTTGCTTAGGTTTCTATTTCATTCAGATTTAGCTTGGGCCCCCTTCAAGCAAGAGGGCCATGAGTCTAAAAACATGAAAAGACCTAAAATCTTTAAAGTCAAATTTTCTCCTCTACCTCTCATTCAAGAAGAACTATATTTTTATGCCTAATAAGAAATCATTTAAGTTCTGTACTATATTAAATTTATTTCGGCCTGTATTTTCCTAATACTTAAATTTTTGTTTAGGGGTCACAGCAAGCTTTATGCTAAGGGGTTGCTCCTGGTGGAGCCACGTGGTGCTGGGGATTGAACACAATATTCTGCATGCAGAGCAGCATTCCAATCTTTTGAACTGTCTACTCCACCCCAAATACTTCTGTTTCTTAAATTGTTTCATTCTTTCAGTGGTAAAATATACGTAGTTTATTTGCAGGTAAATGTGTCAGACAACAGTTTGCTTTCTTACTTTCCAAATAATGAACTGTAACCACTTTTCACTGTTGTAGTTACATAATTGAGTCTCCTCTTATTTATTCATTTGTTTTTTACATTTATTTATTTATTTATTTATTTGCTTTTTGGGTCACACCCGGCGATGCTCAGGGGGTTACTCCTGGCTCTGCACTCAGGAATTACTCCTGGCGGTGCTCGGGGGACCATATGGGATGCCAGGGATCGAGCCCAGGCCGGCACAGGCTGTCCGCATGCAAGGCAAACGCCCTACCCGCTGGGCTATCGCTATGGCCCCATAGTCTCCTCTTATTTAAAGATGAATTTTAGCCACCATTTCTTTTGAGGTGCAGAAGCTTTTCAATTTTATATAATCTCATTTGTTTATCATTACTTCCATTTGCTTGGTCAGTGGTGTGTTGTCTTTAAAGATACTTTTTGTTTCGATGTCGTAGAGCGGTTTCTCCTATGTTTTCTTCGATGTACTTTATAGATTCCTGTCTGATGTTGAGATCTAGAATCCATTTTGATCTGACTTTTGTGCATGGGAAAGGATATTCACCCAATACCCATCTGACAAGGGGTTAATATCCAGGATATATCAGGCACTGGTAGCACTCCACAAGAAGAAAACAGCCAACCCCATCAAAAAATGGGGAGAAGAAATGAACAGAAGCTTCCAAAAAGAAGAAATTCGAATGACCAAAAGGCATATGAAAAAGTGCTCTTCATCTTTAATCATCAGGGAGATGCAAATCAAAACAACAATGAGGTACCATCTCACCCCACAGAGACTGGCACACATCCAAAACAGCAAAAACAGCCGGTGCTGGCATGTGGGGAAAAAGGGACTCTCATCCACTGCTGGTGGGAGTGCCGACTGGTCCAGCCCTTTTGGGAAAACAATATGGGCATTCCTCCGAAAGCTAGATATTGAGCTCCCATTTGATCCAGCAATAGCACTCCTGGGAATATACCCTAGAGACCGAAAAACACATAGCAGAAACACTATCTGTACTTCTTTCTTCATCTCTGCGCTATTCACTATAGCTAGAATCTGGAAACAACCTAAATGCCCGAGAACAGAGGACTGGCTAAAGAAACTGTGGTTCATCTACACTATGGAATACTATGCGGCTGTCAGAAAGGATGAAATTATGAAATTTACCTGCAAATGGATGGACATGGAGTCTATCATGCTGAGTGAAATTAGTCAGAAGGAAAAGGACAGATATGGAATGACTGCATTCATTAATAGGATATAAATAGATACCAGTGTTTTAATAAATATGGGAAATGGTAATGGCAGATTAAAACTCACCACTGAATATACACAAAGAGACTTAAGTGATAAACTCAAAATATCTGCAGGACTAGCCACAATGTGTAAAATAAGAGGGAGAGAGATGCAGAGACAGAGAGAGAGATAGAGAGTGAAAGAGAGGAAAATGGGGTACCTGCTATTAAGGCGGCCTTGGGGGATGGGAGGGGGAGGGGTACATTGGTGGTGGAAATGGGTGCTGGAATACTGTATTACCAAGAACCAATTATGAACATCTTTGTAATTGTATGTTTCACGGTGGTATAATAAAAAATTTTAAAAAAGATGAATTTTATCATTAACTGATTTTGCACTGTATAAAATTTATTTTATGTGAGATGCTTTCCTGAAAATCTAACTTGGGGGTAAGTCTGTACAATATTTTGACATCTGTTCATAAAATTTTACTTTCCTTACTCTACATGTAGGATTCTTTAAAACATGAATTGGCCTTGCTTGCCTATTGGTGTGAAATTTAGAAACAGTTTGCCAATTCTATAAACCATCTGTGTGTTTTACTGAGATAGTTTCTAATATATAGTTTTAAGTGGTGAAAACATACCATTTAAAATATTGAAGTTTTTGATCTGGTCTCATTACCATTTTTCCATTTTATTATTTTTGAAAATTTAATTTTTAAGATTCGAAAAGGATAAACTATAGGGGAAAATATTATCTCTATTTCTTTCTTCACATTAACCAGAATACATAATATCTAGGATATATAAAATATAAAGATCAACAACAACAAAATTTAAAAATGGGGAGAGGAATAATAGGAACTTCTTGGAAGAATACCAACAAATGTCAATAGCACATGAAGAAACACTCACCATCACTTGTAATTAGGGAAATTCAAATTAAGATATCAACATCCACTTACGCCAGTGAGAATGGCCCATATCAAAAGTAATGGGAACAATCTGTAGTGGCAGGGATGTGGTGAAAAGCAAACTCTTATCGTCTGCTGGTGGAAACATTGTCTGGTTCAACCCCTTATGGGAAACTGTATGGAAGGTTTTCATTCAACTTAAAATTGAACTACCCTACTACCCAGCAATTTCACTTTTGGGTATATACCTCCTGGACAGAAAAACGACTACTCATTGCAGCATTCAGTACAAGAGCTAAGATTTGGAATCAACCTAGATGTCCAACATCCGATCAGTGGATCATGAATATATATATATATATATTTTATTATATATATGTATATATATACATATATATACACACAATGAAATACTAAGCAGCTGTAAGGAATAATGAGATAATGCAATTTGCTGCAACATAAATGGAACTGGAAGACATCATGTGAGATGAAGTAAGCCAGAAGGACAAACATAGGATGATATTACTTATCTGTGGCATTGAGAGTGACCGAATGAGGCAATGCATGGTTTAAAGGGGGTAGGGAGTACCTAGATCGCCCTTGGCCCTAGAGTCTAGGGAGGAAAAGGAAAGAAATAGACTGAAGGGGGAAAGGGATGAGAAGCAAGAGGGCCAGGGTTCAAGAGGGACTCAGTTACATGGGTTATGTCAAGGAATGATAGAGCTAAATATCCAAACCAGAGTCAGCAACATTGAAATTGTAAGACCCAAATTTTAATAACCATGTTTAAGAGATGCCTGTCAAGATGACAGACTGGGACTTGGGTGGGAGGATAGGAGAGGGAATCTGGTAACATGGGGAGTGAAGTTAACATTGGTGGTGGGATTGGTGATGGAACATTTTGTCAAAACCCAACTATAAAGAGCTTTGTAATTCATGGTGCTTCAACAAAATAAAATTGAGGGGGTAGAAAAAGAAAATCACTTTTACTTCTGTCTGTAAAAAGAGGTATAGTTTTCTGAATAATTTAGAAGGTGAGGAGAAGGCTGGAGTGATAATACAAATGTTAAGGCACCTAGGCATATGACTGCAGCAGTACCCTGATTTGGATCCTGGACGGCATATGGTCTGCTGAGCACTGCCAGGCATGATCTCTGAGCACAAAGACAAGTGTGGCCTCTGTGCAGCACAAATATTTCCAAGTCCACAAATTAAAAGTAGCATTATAACTATTGCCTAATATGCAGTAACCGAATAGTCTCAAAATGGCCTCTGTAGCTATTTGGTAGAATAGGATTCATTAACAGCTATCCTGTTTATGTTAACTAGTAATTATAAATGATCAATTTATATGAATAATTATGTCTTTATTCAAGATTATTACAAACACTTCAGAAGTATTTTTTCTAGTATTCAAAGAGAATTTTTTATTTTAATTTTTCAGTATAAATTAGGAAAGGTGAGGCATGACTTAATAGTATTCTAATTTCCCAAATTAAGTTTTTTGGAATAATATAGTGCTTTCTTCCTGTCCTCACTGCTTCTGACCAAACTATTTTCATATGCTTTGAAGCTGATGAATATATGATACTCTCTGGGCCTTTTCCAGGTCTAGAATTCTCACAGAGCCTCCATGTACTAATTAGTTATCAAGAAGAAGACATGTTTTTCTAATTTCATTAAAGGAATATCATAACCAGTATTTTTTGTCTATGATAGATTATATGACAGTGAAATTATTTTTTATAATTCACCACAAGAAAGATTAATTTTGTTTTGAGCCCACCTCTAAAATCTAGTCACATTATTTTCATAACAAGAAACATGAAATATTTTACTGTGAAGAAACCTTAGTAATTAAATAACCTCAGAAAATCTGATCCTCAATTCTTCTTTTTCCCCCAACATCCTTTTTTGGCTTTTTGGGTCACATCTGGCAGAGCTCAGGGCTTATTCTTTGCTCTGAGATTTGGGATTACTCCTGGCAGTGCTTGGGGGATCATATGTGGTACTGGGGATCAAACGGGTTTAGAAGGATGCAGGTCAAGTGCTTTAACTCCTGTAATATCTCTTTAGCTCCTTTCCCTTTTGTTTTTAAAAAGCACATCCCAGAGAGTTTGATTCTATATTCTACTTAATGGTACTGATTCTTATAACTTGAATTTCTAATATTTAATTCTATGATTAGTTCTCTATCCTTTCTCAAGATTATTATGCACCCAGCATTTTTTAGCTGCATGGATTGTGATTTTCATATTGAAGATAGAAATTCTCTCATTTTATTCCACATAGCCATACTTATAGTTTTATGTTTTTCTGAAACTAAGAATTGTTTGCACATTGGTCCATACCCAGATGGAGACAGATCACCTGTGTGTGCTGCCAATGCCATCATGAAATGCATTATAGTAAATGTGCATTTATTATACTTAATATGAAGTACTTTGAAAATTGTTTCTGCTGAAACATACTGCCATAGGGATATGAGACACCTAGGTTGAGACAGCTCAGTTTTTCAAAGAGTGTGATCTGATTAGTGGATAAATGATATTTATCCAAAAACGTCTTAAATATGTCACCAACAATTTTCTCAATTTCTTAGATTATGGATTATTTTAAAGGACATATATAGGACACAAAATCCTTTGTGTTTGGTCTTTCTAGTTTAGGACAGGAAAGTAAACATTTATTAGTATGTGGAAACATTATAAAGAAGATCTCACATAGGCACTTCTGTCCAATTTTACAAAAAAATGAATCTTTTGTTGCAGACAAATTTTCAGCATCTTAAGAAAGCATGTTGCTCTTGCTGCTACCCCATCAATATTCTCATTTCCAGTTTTCTCTCCTCCATAATCTCTCACGGTTCTTGAGAGATGTCCTTAGTCAAAGAATCCTAGGTTATGCATAGTTAATTATGAACCAAATGGTGAAATTTTAAAACAATGGATCTTTTAAATTCTGATGTAATAACTAAAGTGAATATTCTAAAATTAAATAATTTTATGGAATCCCGAATATAGTGGTCACTTAAAACATTCCACTTAAATCAAATAGATGCAGGGTTTAATAACATCAACTGTCCAAGGAACCACTGCAGTATTTTTCCATCTCAAAAAGGTCGGAAAACAGATACTCTTAAGTGATTAACTTACCCAAATCACATAGCTGGCTATGGCAGCTGTGTGATTTGGGTAAGTTAATAATTTAAGAGTATCTGTTTTCTCATTTTTTTCAAGTAAAGTAACCATACATGGGGGTAGAATGACAATAAAAAAAAAAAGACATTAGGTGTTTTCTTATGTTTACATACCTTAGCTTTTCTCTTTGTCTTCTTTTTTCTTTTGCCTTTTTGGGTCCCACTCCTAGCACTGAGCTCAGTAATGACGCCTGGCAATGCTCAGGGGATCATATGGGATGCCAAGGATCTAACCCAGGTAGGCTGTGTGGAAGGCAAATACCCTACCTGCTGTACTATTGCTTTGGTCCCCACCTTAGATATTTTCCAAATAGCAAAATAAGAAAAGCTATTACATAGTCTATAAAGAACCTTGAATTTAAAGTCTTTGGGGAATTGCTCTGAGATGGATAATACTGCAGTGGTTCCTTGGACAGCTGTCTGTGGTAAATACTACAGTGGTTCCTGTCTGTTTTAAAGTTGAATTATATTCCTTCTTTCCGGTTTAGAACACTTTTTACTATTTCTTAGAGGTATCCTCCAGAGCTTGACATTGTAATTGCATATGTTGGAGGAAAACAAATACGATCTTATTTTAAAGTACTTCTTGGGTTTATTTTTCTTGTCTGATAACTCAACTTCATTTCTGCATAATTCATGAAAGAATTGGGATATAAGATTATGTAACCCAGTGATAACTATTTCACATTACTAAATTCACCATTTGTTTCCTTCTGTTGCTGCAGAATGTATTTTTCCCTTTAAGGAGAAGCGCTCATCCCCTCTGTCACCTATCACAGTATCCACCTCTACACTAGCAGTGATGCATGTCTTGGTAGATTGACTCCTTGCTTTCCTTCTGCCAATGGTCTTTCTCCACTTTCAAATTGAGGTGTTACTATGAGATTGAAATCTCAGTTTCCTTTTTGCTCACAAACCAGTTCAAGGAAACTTCTACTTGGAAATGGCTATTTTCAAGGACACCAGCTCTGCTCTGCCAGCTGGCCTAAGCATGTGATCATCCTGTGGCTTCTCGGCTAATCTGATATCTCAATACTTGTTGACCAGGGTCTTTTCCCTTGAAACACATTTAAGGAACGTCTGTAATTCCATCCACATTGCTCATTTTCCTGGAAATCCCCTACCAATGTCTATTTATTTTCTTTTACCAACTTCTCTAAAAATTTGGAATATTGAAGACAGTTTTCTTCTATGAGATATATTTTGAGTATTCAAATAATCACTCACAAGTAAACCCTTTCTTTTGAGAATTTCTCCTTCCTACCTTGATTTTACTGAAATTTTCTGAATTTGCTATATACTTTCCAGGTGCTAGGATATAAAAATGACTAAGATACAATCTCTCTTTAAGAAACTCATTAGCAAAAATTAGACACGGAGGGGGTGGAGCAATAGTACAGCAAGTAAGGCACTAGCTTTGCATGGTGCCAGTCCCTGATACCCCTTTTAGTCCCTGAGCCCACCAGGAGTGATGTCTGAGCGCAGAGGCAGGAGTGAGCCCTGAGTACTTTTAGGCATGACCCCAAATGATAAAAATTTGACATGCAAAGAACTACAACGAAGAGCTAGAATTGCTGTCAATGCATAAGCACTGAAAGAGCACAGAGGGCGGCATATAGGGAAGAACAATTCACATAGTTGTTTCTCTTTGAAGTAGGCAGAGCTCATCTTATTCTTATCCCAAAACCAGACTGAAAATAACACAAAAAATTAATTCATGAATTATCTTTTTTTTTTTTTTTGGGCTGGTGGGGCTGTTGCTGCTTTCCAAGTCCTGTTCAGGAGGTCCAGAGCGCCAGTAGTGATTTTCAGCTAACCAGGGTAGCACTTTAATGCAAGGGCCGCTTGCATCCAGACACTTCTAAGGCTCTGGATGCAGGAGATGACCTGGGCCTCACTGGGAAGCCTGGGAGCCTGTAGACCTGCACCTAGTGATACTCAGTAGACCAAGGAGGCCATATAGCACTGGGGACTGAGGCCAGGCTTGATGCAGCATAAGCCCTTACAGTTGTATTATCTTTGGCAGCTGTATTATCTCTGGGTTCCTGATTAATTTCTATAGGTTTCTCACCAGCAGTATTCTGGGACCCAGGATCATAGTCTGATTTTTAGCCTCACAGTATTGGTGATTAGTTTCATATTCATGCCTGAGAAATTGTCCTAGAACTGAATCTGATCATGCTTAGGGATCATGATGCAGTATTTAGGACTGAACTCAAGGCTGTGAGCATACAAAAAACATGAATTCTATTCTAGGAGCTCTTTGTGGCTCCAATTCACACAATTATTTTAGATGTGATCTTTTAGAATGAAAATGGTAATTAAAATGATCTGAATTTCAAAATATACTTTTTATAAATCATTTAAAATCTGTTTTTAAAATTTATTTATATGGTGAAAAATATAATACTAAAAAAGTAAAATGCTTTTACAGTATTGATTGTGCAGAACAGAGTTCACTGGATTTCTTCTCTCTCCATTTCTGCTTCCTAATAGAATTATCTTTCAACTGTTTTTAATTGTCTTAACTGCTTCCTTTTCCAATACATACATCTTTTGTCCATCCTTCCAATATGACTTTTAGTTTAATCTTTACTTGTGTATATAACACACACACATATGTAACTATCTATAGATTTGAAGACCATTGCCAGCTTTGGCTCTTCACTCAGGGATTACTCGTAGTGGTTCTTGGGAGACCATGTGTGGTGTCAGGGATCGAACCTGGGTAGGATGCATGCAAGAAAAGCACCTTACATTCTATACTCTCTCTCGGTCTTAGTTTTATATTACTGTGACTTAATTTTTTTTTATTACACCACTGTGAGTAAGATATACCTTTTTTAATTAAGCCAGAGGGTATATGATTATTGTATTTCCTTTCTTGTATAATTTCATTCATTTAATAATTAGGGATGTACTCATTTTTTTCCATATCTATTAGTAATTCACCCCTAAACTTCAGGAGATGCAAATGTCTTCTCCGTGTGTTGAAATCAGTTGTCCTCTAGACTTGCTCTTCTTGCTGCTGTCCTGTAAGGCGCCCTCTGTTCTTTTCCTCGCACAGGGACAGGATCCTCTTTTCCACTTGGAGTAGAGCATGGCTGACCTCTCCCCTTATCACCATCCTACCCGTAATCTTTTTATTTTTATCCCAGCTATTTAGGTGGCTTTGGGTTCCACAGTCTACTTTATTTCTATCTTTCATTGACATTACTGGGATTGCACATCCATCAGCAGCTTCCTGAGAAAAAGACTCTGGGGACTTCTCTTTTTTCCCTACTTTCACAATTGATAGTTTTCATTTTCAGGGGAAATGGGATTTGAAATACCTTTTCTTGAGAATGTTAGTCATTTCCCCATTATCTGCACACTTTTCGAGTCACACTGACTAATCCAAAGTCAGGCTGAGTTTCTTTTATGGGGGGAGGCGTTTGGAATCTAGTTTTATAGGTTGAACTATGTGAAATCTAATTCCCTATAATCTGGCATTTCATTCGAAAGATCCTTATTTAGGTTTTCTCTCTTATCTTTGCTTGGCCATGCAGTGGGCTCTGCAGTCTGAAAATAATATGCATATCAATTCTGGAAGGTTATTTTGTAAAGAAAAAATTTATTTGAATTCCATTGATTTTCTTCATTTTCTGTCTCTAGGATTTCAGTATTTGTATTTGGGACTACTTGGGTTAATTTAAATTTTTAAATTGCAGAAATTCTCCAGAAGGCTTAGAAAATGCATCGAAAGGGTTAAAAAATGAGTTTTCCTCTGCTTTCTTTTCTGATACTGTATTTTTAACTTCTAAGAACTCTCCAGAATGTTGCATTTTCACCCCCAAGGTTATATGAGCTCTCATCTCTCTGAGATATATTGATTTTTGTTTTGTTTTCTTCTCCATGAAATATCTGTTTGTATCAATATTTTCCCCTAATGAATTAGATCACTGTCTGTATTGTGAAAGTATTTCCTCCAATATCTGTGTTCTCAGGCTCATTCCTCTTATTTAAGGGCAAGAGACAAGAGACTTCAGTCTAATTCTAAATCCTATGTGTGGGGTTTGTGTGTGTATTGGAGACAGTGAGGTAGGAACACGGAAATTCTTCAAGGTCAGGAGTTCTTTATTTTATTTATTTGTTTATTTGCTTTTTGGGTCACACCAGGGACGCTCAGGGGTTACTCCTGGCTCTTCGCTCAGGAATTACTCCTGGTGGTGCTCGGGGGAGCATATGGGATGCCCGGAAATTGAACCCTGGTGGGCCTGATGAAAAGCAAACACTCTACCCGCTGAGCTATCACTCGGCCCCAAAGTTAGGATTTTTTTTTCTTTTTGGGTCACACCCAAACGATGCTCAGGGTTACTCCTGGCTCTGCGCTCAGGAATCACTCCTGGCACTGTGTGGGGACCATATGAAATGCTGGAGATCGAAGCCGGGTTGACTGCATGCAAGGCAAACGCCCTACCCGCTGGACTATTGCTCTGGCCCCAAGGTTAGGAGTTCTTAAAAAAAATTTTTTTTTCTCATTCACATCCCTTTTTTTTTTTTTGACACAGGAAAGTTTTATGTGGCTCAAGGCATATCTGTATATGAATTAGGTATCCAAATCATACTTTTCTTTTTTGCTTTTTGGGTCACACCCGGCAATGCTCAGGGGTTTCTCCTGGCTCTGCACTCAGGAATTACTCCCGGCGGTGCTCGGGGGACCATATGGGATGCTGGGGATCAAACCTGGACTGGCATGGGCTGGCTGCATGCAAGGCAAACACCCTACCTGCTGGGCTATCGATCTGGCTCTCCAAATCATACTTTTAATCTTCATAAATCATAAAGAAACAATCTAAAATGATATCCCCATTTGTATTCCAACCCATGGGGTTGAGTCAAACTTCTGAATCAGTGGATCACAGACCATTTGTTGGTGGTGACTGCTACTTATGACTGGCTCTCTGTATCATTAGGTCTTTTCTCTTTTGCTGATCACATTTTCCTAGGAGGACTTGCACTTTCCTGTATGGAGCAAATAAACATATTTGACTCTGCTCTAGGAAGAGTTGAGAGAAAGGAGTGGGGAGTCTCATCGCTCAGTAAACAAACTGTAAATGCTTGGTGCTTGCTGGAGTGCAGCAACTTATTTACCCTATCCAGGGAGCAAATTTTACTGGCATTGAAAAATCAGCTCTCTTCTGATTTTTTTGCTCTCTTCAGCAATGTTCTCAACTAATTCTTCCTTTGTCCATTCCTTTTACAGTCTCTTGATTACGTTAATTCCCAAACACCTATGTCATTTGCAGTGTGCAAGTGGCTGGTTTGAGTCTCCTGATTAACAATGTTGAGATGACAGATTTTTAGGTTTGGTAATAATTCATCACCCATCAATTTGATGTCTAGTTCCCTGTTGCTATTGTCTTCTCTTTGTCTTTGGGGAATTATACCTTTGAGATAAAAAAAAAATCTGTTCTTTCATATGAAGGGAATTCTGAAAGAGAACAGAAGCTTAAAAACATGTGCTTAGTATTTAATTTTTAATGTGATTTTTCAATTTAATGACACCATCAGTTAAGAGGAGTTTTAAAAGGGGTAAAGATTCTCCCACTCCACATAAAACTAGATAAAGTAAAGCCATAAAGAATGAAGAGGCAGAATACAAGAGAAACGTTTATCTATAATCTTTGTTAGGAATTTAGCTACTGCAAATACCAACTATGTGAAATAAAAGTAAATCAGTCATTTTCATACATATTAACAATAACTGACATTTATTATATCACACACACAAAGGCTTATAGCCCATTTTCTTCAGATAATAAAAACCTATTCAGAGCCCACTGTGTTTAGTTATGGTTGTATAAAATAGAATATTATTAATTTATTTCCTTTACAGCCTTGGGTATGTTTTGTTAAAACTCTTTTGATCGATCTCTTTTCACACTTAATTTGAATGCCTTTTTTAAAAACAATAGTCTAAATCATTAATATGTGAATATTTTTATTTACTTATAATACTGTTTATTTTTATTGTGACCAAGAGGTGAAAAGGTATTTTTTAATCTGTAGTTATAATTTTTTTTCATTACACTAGTAAAGCAAATTTTCAAATACTTTGCCATTAAACTATAACTAAAGTATGAATGTGTAATAGTATATTATACATGTAATTAAACTACTAAAGGTATAAAATAACATAAGGATATTTAAGCAATAATAATGCAGCCTGTAATTGCTCTCCCTGTGCCCAGCCACTCATGAGGTACCTGGGAGGCATGGCGGGTTCTAGCCCTGGCCTGCCACCCCAGCAGAGCCCCAAAACATGCCAGACAACCCCCTACTCCATGGGGGCCACCATTTTCCACATCCGGACTTCCTTCTCGTCACAACTCCACCCAGCAGGCCAGACTATCACAGCCCGGCTGGCGTGGCCGCACAGTTCATCAATGAATGCTTTATTTAGAGGTGACTACAAGAGTATGCCACCATACGGCAAGCCTGGCAAGCAGCTTGTGTTGTATTTGATATGCCAAATACCAGTAATATTTATTTTAAGTCATTCCCATGACCTAACATAATGGTTTGAGGCTCTTTATGTTCCTGGAGCAAGTGGATGCCTGTGGGTTCTACTAGCATGAGACAGGACATATGGAGATATTACTGGTGCCCGCTCTAGCAAATAGATGATGAACAGGAAGATAGTGATAGTGAATGCAGCCTGTATTAAATATTTAGTATGTGCTGACACTATATTATCACAATTTAATCCTCAAAATAAAGGAGGTCCTGTGTCTTAGTTTGTGTGTAAAGTAAGAGACCTTAATAAAAGGGAGAACATGGACTTCTCCAGGAGAGGAGAGACCCTCTATTTTAGAGATCAGAAATTATGAAAAACTTCTCTATGAATCTATGCCTCAGAATATTTAGACCATGATAATTATTGATATCAATCTCCTCTATTTCTATTGATCCTTATGTCAAAGAAAATTCGGAACTAGACAGTATTTAAATTGATGAAAACGGAATTTACTGAGGACTGTTGCAATAGGGAAAAGAGATAACAAAATAGAACTGGGCTCAATTTCAAATAGATTGGGGACAAGTGGCAAGAAGCTAGGGTGGGATCAGTGAGGGGGAAATTCCAAAGAGTTGACTCAACTAACAGAATTTTGTTTAAATGAATCAACAGGAGTCTTGCTTAAATTAGGCCAGGATGGTTAAATGTATGGAAAATATCATATGACCAAATTCCTCATCCTCCACCAAAGATCAATTATAGACAAGATTCCACAGAGAAATCCTAGGAAGGCCAAATGACTTTGGTCAAGGAGATTAGTCTCTTACGGTTAATACTTGAATAATTATATGAAAAACCTCATAAAAGAAAAGCACAGTAGTATTCAGAGAAGCTGGTAGGCCTGCTTCTCTGTGTAGGTTTTATAGCAGGAGGCATTTCAAAAATTGTTACTAGTACTAAAATACCCATAACTCTTTAAAATATTGCTAGTATTCCTAATTGCAAATGCATGTCTATATCCTAGTGCTACTGACTGATTTAATCTACTTATAATTGATGATTAAGGGCCATGCCAGATTTTAGCTATTGCAAATTCATTTAAGAGCTTAAGGAAATCTCTATGTTGGTGCTGTCTTCTATTTGCTTTGCAAGTTTATTTGTATATTTAAATATCATAAGTAAACTATCCTTATTGGTAAACTGGTGATTATAGCTTGATAAATATGTTGTACTCAAATAATCTAATGTTCTACATAACCTAATATGTCTAAATTTGGTATACCATTTAGATCTCTTATAATTAAAATGAGACCCAATAAACTTAGAAGACTTGCTCAAGTTAACAGACTAATAGAATTTTTAACTAAAATTAAGGTGATTATACCATTACTAGTGGTTTAAAGGAAATTGGATTATATAACCTCTAAAAATAAGGTTTTTTAAAAAATAATTATACTTTTGATCAAACCTGCCTGTATTCCAGACTTGCTCCTGATTCTGGGCTCAGGGATCACATCTAGCAGTGATCAGTGTATGGTATGTATGTATGTATGTATGTGTATGGTATTTGGTGATTCAAATTGGAACCAGCTGTTCTAAGGCAAGCTCTTTGCTCTCTGTGCTATCTCTCTAGTACCTAAAAGTAGAATCATCGCAAGTGAGACACTCTTAGGACAAACGATTACTCCAAACATGTTATTATTTCTATCAGTGCAAAGTGGCCATTTGTATGGTAATGCTCAAAATACATGTAGGTAAATTGAAAGCAGAGAAATAGTCCTTGCTCGTTATTCTATTCTTTCATGCTATCGCTTTAGACTAAGAGGCAGATAAAATCCAAATTTATAAAAACAGAATACTGGTGAGTTGCTGAATGATATTTGAGTTCAATGACCCACCAGTATTTTGTTTATTATTCAGGTTCCTGTTAATTACAAAACCTCAAAGAAAGAAAACGTTAAGTGAGACATTTCTCTCAAACTTTAGTCTTAAAAAAAACACTCTCTTTTCTAGTCTCTTGAGTTTTAGCACTGACATCCATCTCTCCCCTTTCTGAAGTTGAGCCTGGCTAAATGTCAGCTACTGTAGATATCTGAAAATTTAATGGTAGGACCGGGAAAAACAGTTACAAAGTAATAAATCTTGAAGGAGGAAGTTCAGATGTTATGGTAGTCATGAATTAGATTAATTATATGAAAAACTGATTTTGAAAGTTTGGTCGGCTACTTAAGAGCCACAAAGAAACAAACAATTAAGTGGTAGACCGAAAATAATTATTTGAATACCAAAGGCATAAGGAGCCCTTGAGAATATAAAAGAAGCCCCAATTTGTGTGAAACATGTCACTTTATAGTCATTGTGTAAGAATCAATTCTAGATGAGTATACCTTTTTCTACAAAGCTCAGAACACTTGATTTTTTTCAAATTCCCAGAACAGTTGCAGTTACAATACAAAATATATATATATATATACATACATATATATATATATATATATATATATATATATATATATATATATATATATATATATATATATATCACGATCACGATCTTCCCGTTAATCATCTATTTGCTAGAGCGGGCACCAGTAATATCTCCATATGTCCTGTCTCATGCCAGTAGAGCAAAGGGTATTGGCTTGCTACAGGAACATAAAGAGCCTCAAACCATTATATTAGGTCATGGGAATGACCTAATATAATTGTTACTGGCATTTGGCATGTCAAATACAACACGAGCAGCTTGCTAGGCTTGCCGTGCGGGAGGCATATTCTTTAAACACCTCCAAATAAAGAATTTATTGATGAACCACACGCGCCGCAGCCGGGCTGTGATGGGCTGATTGGTTGGGTGGAGTTCTGAAGAGAGGGAAGTCCGATGTGGAAAATGGCGGCACCCATGGAGTGGGTGGGAGGTCGCCTGGCTTGTTGTGAGGTTCTGCCGGGGTGGTGGGCCAAGGCTGGAACCCACCATGCCTCCTGGCTGCCTCATGAACGGCTGGGCACAGGGAGAGCAAGGAACCATTCTGCCCCATGTCTAAGAGTCTCTGGACCAGCATACCTGGGCCGGATTGAGGAAGAAACGGCTGCAGGGTGGGTGTCCATGATCCGGGCTCTGATATATATATATATATATATATATATATATATATATATATATATATATGAAATAATAAAAATAGATGAAATGAAAAAGGTATCTTTATAAGTTTGTGTCTTAAATGGTAAACTATTGATAAAATGCCCACCAGCAATTAGGAAAGGAGTCATCTAGAACAAACTTCTCATATATTTCTTAGACACTGTATAGGTTCAGAACTTACAGTTCAAATTCTTCCACATGGTTTACCCAGTTGCTGAGAGTGTGAAAATCATAAAAATAATTAGAATTCACTTTGTCTTCGTGCTTCCGGATTCTGAAGCACCACCTCTCTACATCTAATTTACATTATCTTCAAATAGTTCTCATCCCTGCCTGAACATGCCAATTAATGTTCCAGCTATTATTATGTCATTCACCTCCAAAAAAAAGTTTGTCAAGCCTTAATTAAATTACTGAAAACATGAATTAAAAAAAATCTGAGCAAAGAAAATGATTGCTGAAGGAGAAAAAAAAGTATACTTCATTTGACTTCAAATTTTGCTAATGCCTTGCAAGAAAGTCAATTCCCACTTCGGCTCAGGTCAGTGTGCAAAATAAATAAATCATTGCGGAATTTCAATGTTGATCTAAAAGCCATATTTTTGCCTTATCTCCTTTCAGTGACAAAGTTTAAGATGTTTAAAGGTGCATTGTGTTTTGGAAGTTTGGGAATATTTGATTGAAGGTAGAGCTAATATAATGGGTCCTTAATGAGGGAAGACAGGAATCTGGTTGTGATTACAGTAGATTAAAACATAAGCTACTCTTCTCCATTTTGTTTGCTTGATGTTCCCTGTGGTATGAGTCTCTAAAACTCTAATCATTTTGCTTTCTTCAATTCTTGCCCTGGTCTCTTCTTTTCCACTTAGTTTGTTATTTCATCAACTCCTATAACTTTAACTCACAAATCAAGGCAGATGGTCCCCTAATTTGTATTTTTAGCCCTGTCTTATCTTCTGAGCTCAATCTCATATTTAGAACTATCTGCTAGACATTTACACCTAAAAGTACCACTGTGTCTATGATTTAAAATGTCTAAAATTTAACCCATTTTAGTCCATATTTTCTTTGTGTTTTAAATAGTCCTTGACCACAGTCTTCTAATTTTACATTTCTTCTAATTTTACATTCCCAATGTAAAAGTTGAAAACTTGGGTCCTTCTCTTTCTACTGATTTTACCAATTGTTTTAGACTAATAGTAACTCATTTCAATGTCACAAAACTATTAAATATGGATCTAACAACAATCATCAATATAGTACTATAAAACCTGAAAATACTTAAATAAAATATAGATACAACTGTTATTCCTAGTGCCATCAATTAATTTTACTGCACCCAAAAGTATGTTGCTCAAATTCTAACAATGCTTATTATCTGGACAGAGCTCATATTATGAATTCTCTTTTTAGAAGTAGATGTGTAAGTGACTTAATAGTTTCCATTACCTTGGTACTTAGAATTGCTTTAGTTTACTATATGACTTGTATCACTTTTCTTCCCGTTCATCATCGATTTGCTTGAGTGGGCAGCAGTAACATCTCTATATGTCCTGTCACATGCTAGTAGAGCCCAAGGGCATCTGCTTGCTCCAGGAACATAAAGAGCCTCAAACCATTCTATCAGGTCATGGGAAAGAGGTCTATAATTGTTACTGGTATTTGGCATATCAAATATGACATGGGTAGCTTGCCAGGCTCTGCTGTGCAGGTGGGATACTCTTATAGTCACCTCTAATCTCCAGCATTTCTTGATGAACCAAGAGGTCGCAAGCGGCCATGCGAGCAGGGCTGTGATCAGCTCTTCTGCTGGGTGGAGTTCTGACAAGAGAGGAGTCTGGATGTGTAAAATGGCGGCCCTTGTGGTGTGGGGGTTCCTCTAGCTTCTTGCGAGGCTCAGCTGGGGTGGCGGGCCATGGCTAGAACCCGCCATCCCTCCCGGTGCCTTGTGAGCAGCTGGGCACAGGGAGAGCCGGGAGCAGCTTTGCCCCATGTATGTGAGTCTGTGGATCAGCACACCTGGGCCGGGCTTGTAAAAGACTGCTACAGGGTGGGTCTCAGTGAGCCGGGCTGTGATCAGCTCTTCTGCTAAGTGGAGTTCTGAGGAGAGAGAAATCCAGATGTGGAAAATGGCGGCCCTCATGGTGGGTGTGCGGGGGTCCCCTGGCTTCTGCCGAGGCTCAGCTGGGGTGGTGGGCCAGGGCTAGAACTTGCCATCCCTCCCGGATGCCTCGTGAGCAGCTGGGTACAGGGAGAGCGGGAGCAGCTCTGCCCCATGTATGTGAGTCTGTGGATCAGCACACCTGGGCCAGGCTTGTAAAAGACTGCTGCTGTGTAATGTATTCCTGACTCTACACTCAAGAATTACTTCTGGCAGTGCTAATGGACCATTTTTGGTGCCTGAGATGAAACCTGGATTAACCTTCTATATGACTATATGACAAATACCATTATAAATAATTCATCTATTATTTTTTATCCATCCCTACAACTCTATTAGGCAGGTATGATGATGATGATAATGATATAACATGTTTACAATAATACTAAACATTTATGGTTTTGACGTGCACAATTTCTCTTCCTCACCACCACAAAAGTGGTCAAGACCAACCACCCCTGCCTCTCTGTCACTTCTAGTCCTCCACTTCTAGTCCTCCTATTCATTGCTTAAAAATCCAAGACCAAGAGTTTGTCATCATTAAATGCTATTTTCCTGCCCTAATAAACTGAATCATAAATGAAAGAGTGGGGACATCAAAACAGAAATCACAGAAATTCAATTGATCATTAGAAATTACTTTGAGATACTTTATGTCACAAAACAAGAGAACCTTGAAGAAGTGTTTCAGCCTTGGGAGGTTATATGAATCCAGCAATTTATCTAAGAAGATTAGTAATACCCGAACAGAGCTACCGTTATCGAGGAAATTAAAATGTTAATCAAAATTCTTCCCCAAAGTAGAAGCCAGGCCCAAATGGATTCACTAGTGAAATCTTTAAACCTTTAAGGATGACCTACTGCCAATCCTTTTCAAGCTTTCTTCAAAATTGAAGAAACAGAAACACTTCCAAACAGTTTCTATGTGACAATGATCCTCAACAAAAAAGAGCAAAGAGAATCAATGACTCACCAAAAAGATCATACATCATGACCAAGTAGGATTCATTCTGGGGATACAAGGATGGTTTAGCAATTGCAAATCAGTCAACACAATACACTATATCAATAAAAAGAAAAGATAAAATAGATCATAATAGATGCATAGAAAGTATTTGAGAAGATCCAGCATACTTTTTTTTACAATGGGAAAAAAAACTGAAAGTCTTCTTCTATGATTAGGCACAGGACAAGCTTGCCCACTCTTGTCACATCTATTCAGTATATACTGGAAGTACTTGCCATGGCAGTTAGGCAATAAAAAAAATATCAAGGGCATCCAGATAGGAAAGGAAGTAATCAAGCTATCACTTTTTGCTTATGATATGATAATATACTTAGAAAATTCCAAAGAATCTACAAAAAACCTCCTAGAAGTAGTAGATCTGTATAGTAAATTGGTAGGTTACAAAATCAATACTTAAAAGACCATGAATTTCCTATATACAAATAATGATAGAGAAGAAAGATAGTTTTAAAAAAATTTGTTACAATTTTACCTCAGAAAGTCAATTACTTCAGAATCAGCTTAAATAAAGAGGTTAAAGGACCTACACAAACAAAACTATGGAACCTTTCTCCAAGAAATAAAAGATGATAGGATTAACACTGTAAAAATGGCTATTCTCCCCAAAGTATTAATCAGATTCAAACCAGTTCATCTAAGGATACCCATGACAGTTTTTAAAGAAATGAAGCAAACACTCCTGAAATTCTTATGGACCGATAAACTCACATGAATAGCTGAAGAAGTCCTCAGGGAAAAGAAAATTGAAGGCAACACCTTTCCCAATTTCAAACTATAATACAAAGCAGAATCTTTACTGCTAATTTTTACATGCTATCTATACATGTATATCTTTACATGAACAGTCTTTACATGCTAATTAAAATAGCATGATATTGGAATAAAGACAGAGCCTCAGGCCAATGGAATAGAGTTGAATATCCTGACACAGATCATCACATATATGATTACTTAATTTTTTATAAAGGAGGAAGGAATGTGAAGTGGAGCAAGGAAAGACTAGTCAATAAGTAGTGCTGGGAAAACTGGGCAGCTAATGTGTAAAAAAACATTGATTAAAGACCTCAGTGTCAGACCTGAATCCATAGGGTACACAGAGCAAAACAGAGGCAAAGCCCTTAATGACATTGAAGCTAAAGGCAGTTTCAATGATGAAACAGCAGTGACCAAGAAAGTTGAAGCAAAGATAACAAATATGACTACAGTAAATTAAGACGCTTCTGCACCTCAAAAGAAATGGTGGCCAAGGCACAAAGACAGCCCACAGATTGGGAAAGAATATTTAACTTATCTGATAAGGAGTTAATATCCAAGATATATATGGTACTGGTAGAACTTTCCAAGAAAAGCATTAAACACCATAAAAAATGGGGAGGGAATTGAACAGAAACTTCCTCAAAGAAGTATAAATGGCCAAAAGGCACATGAACAAATGCTTGACGTTGCTAATAATCAGGGAGATGCAAATCAAAACAAAAGTGAGATATCTCATATTACAGAGACTGGCACACATCTAAAAGAACAAGAACTACTAGTGCTGGCATGAATGTGGGGAGAAGGGGACTCTCAGTTTTGGTGGGAATGTCAACTGGTCCAGACACTTTGGAAACCAATATGGGCATTCCTCAAAACCTTGAAATTGATGTTTCATATGACCCAGCAATACCACTTCAGGGAATACATCCTGGGGACCCAAAACCACAAAGCAGAAATGCCGTCTGTACTTCTGTGTTCATTGCAACACTATTCACAGTAGCCGGAATCTGGAAACAACCGCAGTGCCCAAGAACAGATGGCTGGATAAAGAAACTATGATACATCTGTAGAATGGAATAGTAAGCAGCTGTTAGGAAAAATGGAATTATGAAATTTGCTTTTAAATGGATAAAAATGGAGAGTATCGTGCTGAGTGAAATGAGCCAGAAGGAGAGGGACAAATATTAAAACAAGGGCCAGGAGGATTGGTTCACAGTTGGAAATTTGCCTTATGTGCTGTGAGAGAAGGCAGTGGGCATAGAGAAGAGACCACTGTGACAAAGATCATTGGAAATGATCACTGCATAAGAATCGCGTACTGAAAGTATTGGTAAAAGAACGAACATGATCACGTCTCAGTATTGGAATTGCAAACCATAATTACCCAAAAGAGGGGGGAGAGAGAGAGAGAAAAGAGGAGGAGAGAGTACCTGTCACAGAAAGTCAGGTGGAGTGGGAAGGGCGGCAGGAGGAAAACCAGGGGCATTGGAAATAGGAAATGCACACTGTTAGAGGAAAGTGTTGAAATATTGAATGAAATGCTGTTGTTGGGGTTAGAGCGATTGTACAGTGGGTAGGGAGTTTGCATTGCACGCAGCCAACATGAGTTTGATTCCCAGCATTCCATAAGGTTCCATTCGCAACACCAGGAGTAATTCCTGAATGTAGAGCCAGGAACAACCTCTGAGAATCACCAGGTGTGACCCAAAAAGCAAAAAAAAAATGTGTGTTGAAACCCAGAACAGCTGTATAGCTGTATCTCACAGTGATTCGGTAAAAAGAAATGAAGAAAAGAAAGGAATAGAACAAAGGGAAAGGAGAAGAGGGAAGGGATGGATGGAAAGGGGAGAAGGGAGGGAGGATGTGGAAGGGAAAAAGGAAGAGAGGGAAGGGGGTAGGGGGAAAGAAGGTAAGGGAAGGGGTACAAAAGGGAGAAAGTTCATTGGGACACTCACAGTGATAGGATGTTCTAAACTTCCAGTGACCAATGATGTTGTTCCATTTTTTCCTTTCTACCACTTTTTCTAAACCCATTTCCTAGTTCTGCCTTACAGAGCTAAAGACAACATAGAGAACAGGGAGTTCTTTTGTACCACTGTGTCCTTATTATTTTTTCAAAAGTGTTAATAAGAAGTACACCAGCCTAGATTCTATAAGGTGATGTAGTCAGGTGAACAATTGGGACTTGACAGGTAGCTCTTTATCACTTGGGTCGCACAAGCTGGGTGCCTCTTCTCAATTCCTGGATATAGATTCAGATCTTACTCTTGACTTGCAAAATAAATGTCGCTGAGGACTGGAAGTGCTCTTTAATAATTTTATATACTATTAAATTCATCAGCTCCTTTGATGGATTACCCTGCACAGTGATGGATGCAAATACCAATATAGACCAAACACATAATCTTCTATTAGAGATTACTCAGGGATCCAGGCATATAACTGGCACAGTGCCCTTATTTTAGCACAGAATTTTCTTCTTTTGGCTGTTGTACCTAAGTATTGCTTCCTGGTAGTATATTTAACAGGTCATACAAGGTCCAAGTTCATAACTATCTCTTTTCCTGGGAGTCTACCCCTCAAACCAAAGTTTTAACCTTTCACCTTTGAGCTATATGGAGGTAGTTTAATTGTAGACAAATCTTAGTTCAAAAGGCGTCTTCCCTGTCCACTTGGTCTGAAAAACCTGGCTCTTTTTTGGCTCTGCCCTGTCATATGCCATCCTGCTTTTCATAGTGCTTGCATCTACTCAAATTCATAATATATTTATTTACTATTATCCCACTGTAATATGAATTAGAACATTATTTTACTCATAAATTTATGATTTTATCTTCAGATACTAAAAATGTTTATGAATATGTGTTGCATGAATGGATGCATAAAATACAGAAGATAATATTAAATAGTGGTTAAAAATAAAAGCAGGTTTGCATCTACAATATACATTTTTTTGCTTGTGGGTGACTTCAATCCAGAGTTGCTCAGAGACCACCTGGATGATAACCCTACACAGTTATCTATAAGCCAGATTTATAGTTCAAAGTGGGGTGAGGCGCAGAGTTGGGTTCTTGACACTGCATGGTCTGTACCCCACTGCAGGGTGTTCCTGTAGAGCCCCTAAAACTATTTTTTTTTATAAAGCAATCCATATTTTTGTATATACACAATATGAAAAAGCAACTGGGACTTAAAACATTTCTTTGGTATTTTTTGCTTTAAAATATCTAATTAGCTTAATCCCTTGATTACTCCCACCCTAGTTTTTCTTATAGGAAAACAAGCAGGCATAGGTAATAAAACTCAGATGTCTTAGATATGTTCATTCTGTTTTATGACCTATTTTTATTCACATAATTCCCTTAAGTTTCTGTCCAGACACATATATTTATGTGTCTATATTGTTCTTTAGATTGAAAAGCAAAAATAATTCAAGCTGCATGATATGAGAGAATATCTGTGGTCCTGAAAGGTCTCCTGAGCACTTCCAGGAATGGTGCACAGAACCAGGAATTGCTCCTGAGCACCACTAGGTGTGGCCTTCATAGGAAATGTCGTTAGAATTTTGATTGAGATTTTTTATCTTTATTGCCTAAATTTGCATATCTGGATATCACTGATATTTGAATATTGATTTTGTAACTAGAAATAATTCAGAGAATGAAGTGGCTTTGTAATGGAGTATAGATTTTTTATGTATTATGTTATTTCTTTTATATATCATTGAAGAACTCTGCCAGAGCTTCTAAATTAAATAGAAGTTGCTCCCAGAAGCACACCTTCAGTCTTATTATATATTTTCCTTTGCTTTCCTGTCCCTTTATTATTGACTGTTAACATTCATTCTTCCTACTTTTCATAAAGATTATGTCCTGTTATATAACATTTATGGAGGTGGTCCCATTTTGAAAGCTTATTTTTTGTATTAAAGAATGCACAGTCTGCTTTCCACATCACCTTGAAAGCTTAACTGCAACAGGTCTCCTGGAAGGACCATGCAAAGCACCAAACTGGACAGGCAGTAGTCCGGGGCACCTGTGAGTGTTAAATCAGAGCAAAGGAATACAGGTCATCTCTGAGAGAAGGGAACTATTTAAGGACTAGACCCAGAGTAAGAGCCTCAAATTTTTATCGGTCATGTTTGGAGTGTGTTGCTATTTGAGTATCAGAGGTCTCTGGTAGATAGCTGAATAGGATGAGCACACGAGATAGTTGTGCCTGACAAACAATGGAGTGACTTAAAAATATTTTCCGTTATAAAAAGTAACACGTGTGGACTGGCAAGCACATTTGTTAAAGTAAATCTACCTTGTTTCAAAGTGACCCTTTGGCCACAGAGAGCGCAGCAGTATTTTCAGTCCACTGTCAGTGTCATCTCAGATTTTGGTGAGACTAGTGGCATAGCGACGTCACATCTGTCTCCACCTTTCTTTTCACATCCCAAAGCACATCTTTATGACATTGGCTATGCTTTTCCGTATTGCAGGGCTTCTGGGAGTGTCACAGAATATAATTAGACATCTCAAATTGAAGAGAAAATTGAGTTATTTAAAATTCAAATGTGGGCTTGTGGGGTATTTCTTATTTTTTTCTTTTCCCTTAAACATTTCAGGCAGGAAATAGGCAACGTCCTATCACCGGGGCCTTCCCTTCCTGTTGGAAGAAGTGTGATGTCTCCTTTTATGGACATGAAGACTCGCTAACATTTTAGTATGAGCCTCTTCCGCCTGCTTGCTCAGCTCACCTTTTAAATCCCCACTGAGATTGTTTTGAAAATGAGAAACAGCTGGAAGACATTTGCTGCAGCCTATCGTGGCAACCCAGGTGGGGATGCCTGTGTAATCTGGGATCTTGTGTTTTAAGTGGTTTTCTTCATCACACTAAAATTTAAATTAGATTAGGGTTATGTGTCAGCTATTTTCATAGATCAATCTCGTGCAGTTATCAACATGCAGATTCTGAATCAGGGTTATAAATATCAAATAATAATATCTCTTTCTTAGTTCTTTCTCTCTCCTATAAAATCCTTCAGTTGCACATCTATAATTTATATTCAAAATACTATTATTTTCCCCTCACAGGCACATAGTGGGACAAAGAACACAATAAACCCAAGCACGAAATTGTCCCATCCCACAATGCACCTGAAAATTGCCTGTAGAACTTGGAAAACTGTTCTCTTTTTTTTTTCTCAGTTCTATTTCCTTCATCCATCACAGCATTTGTAGTAGATTCTTAAGGCACTATAGGGGTCTGTTTGGAAAGAAAAAGACAACTACATTTTGTCACACACTGTTTTACCAGAACAGCTTCAGAAACAGATTGAAAATTTTCTGAAGCAGCAGTGGCATGAAAATAGGATCCAGTTTCTGTGGCATGTGCGTATTTTGCTGTAAAGAATTCATGGAAAACACAGCTGTCTTTTTAATCCATGTGATTAGAAAGCAGTCCTTCAAGATTTTACTGCTGGGAATTTGCATGACATTTTATATACTTTGAAAGTCCGTTAATGTCTTTTGAAGAGGATGCACTTAGCACTTGAATGCAAGGTGTCTATATTTTTTTTTCTCATTCTGGCAAGGAAAGTTCATGAGGTTAGAGTAAATATTGTGGTTTCCTTGAAACTTGTGGTTTCCTAGAATAATCCATTCATTAAGTACTGACCATGCCATTGCTTCCATATGCAAATCACCTAAGGACTTCCTCTTAGGCAGGTCATCTTAGGCACACAGTAGAAACAATAGATAAAACACTGGCCCCAAACCTCCTGCAAAAGCAGGAGTCAGTGAAAGAGAACTTTCAACTCATATGAGGGAAAGGAATCAATACAGAAAGATCACAGCAAGGTAGCAATGACCAAGAGACAAATAACAAAGGCAGAGAACAGCATTCCAGAATGATAACATTGCAGTAAGATAGAGGGCAGTGTTTCTGCCCATAAAACACTTATTATATTTATTCATGTTGAATAGAGATTTTGAGCCTTGAAATAGATGGATGCTCCTGTGTATTTCAGTTTCTTTCATGATTCTACCACTTTATTCTTTCTGCCACTTTTTTTCTTATCTGGGTCACACCGACAATGTTCAGGGTTTACTCCTGGTGGTGCTTGGGGGACTTTATGGGATGCTGGGGTTCAAACTAAGGTCGGCCAAGTACAAGGCAAATGCCTTATCCACTCTGCTATTGCTTTGGACCCTCTACCACTTCTAAGTCATACAAAACTTTTCAGTATATACCCTAGAGACCAAAAAACACATAGCAGAAACACTATCTGTACTTCTTTATTCATTTCTGCTCTATTAACAATAGCTAGAATCTGGAAACAACCTAAATGCCGGAGAATAGAGGACTGGCTAAAGAAACTGGGGTACATCTACACTATGGAATACTATGCAGCTATCAGAAAAGATGAAATTATGAAATTTACCTACAAATGGTTGGACATGGAGACTATCATGCTGAGTGAAATTAGTCAGAAGGAAAAGGACAGATATAGAATGACTGCATTCATTAATAGGATATAAATAGATACCAGTGTTTTACTAAGTGTGGGAAAAAAACTCACCATTGAATATACACAAAGAGACTTAAGTGATAAACTCTAAATATCTGCAGGGCTAGACACAATGTATAAAAGAAGAAGGAGAGAGATGCAGAGACAAAAGAGAGAGAGACAGAGAAAGAGAGGAAACGGGGCTACCTGCTATTGAGGCAGCCTGGGGGGTGGGTACATTGGTGGTGGGAATGGGGCACTGGTGGAGGGATGGGTGCTGGAATACTGTATTACCAAGAACCAATTATGAACACCTTTGTAATTGTATGTCTCCAAGTGGTATAATAAAAAATTTTTAAAAAAGAGTAACTCTTAAGAATAAACTCTTAAGTAATCTCTTCAGTACATGTGTTTGGCATTTCATAATTTGTAACATGTGAAACAAGATGTTTAATAAATATTAAATAATAACAATGAGATTACCTGTATTTCCCACCATCTGCAAATTTTCATACCTGGGGATTTTCACACAAGTTTTCAGCTTTCATACTATTGTAATAACTTCTGCAGGTGAAAGTAATTATTTGTTACATTGGGGATTAATGATAATAAGTTTTTTGAGGGAGAACAACGCCTGGAGGTGCTCAAGGCTTATACTTGCTAAAATCAAATAAAATCATAAGCATTTCGGAAGTGGATAGTACAATATATGAAGCACTTGCATTGCACACCACAGATTGAGGCTCTGTTCTCAGAACCCAGATCATCGCCAGGAGTGATTTCTTAGTGTAGGTATGCTTAAGCTAAAAATTGCAAAAGGGAAATGTAGACAACTCAAAGGTTACCACTGAAGAGGAAGTTGGAGTCCAAAGAGGAATGATCTGGAATCAGTCCTTAGAAGAGAAGAAAGGCTGGAATGATCTGAATAAATTAAGTTGCTTTCCACTTTCTTTCATTTTTTGGTAAACAAATTTTATTTGGGCTGTAAACCCTTTCTGTGGGGGCAAAGGCTCTCAATGTATTGATCCTTGTTGTGATAACGACTGAGATCATTAGTGATAGCTTTTCTAAGGATCAATCCACAGCCAGGAAGTACCTTTTGTGATTTTGTGAGACAATTGATAATTGCAATTCAATGTGTCCCTTCTAATATTATTTCAGAATTGGTTGAAGAACTAGGGTGTATTTAATAGATGGGGAGACCTATTGATAAGTATTCTGATTCAATACAATGAAGTATATTGAAGAATCTATGGACCGGAGCAATAGTGCTGCTGGTAAGATGCTTGCCTTGTGTGTGAACCAGCTGGGTTCAGTTATTGACTCTCTATAGCCCTGCTAGGAATGATTCCTGAGTACAGAGCCAGAAGTAAGCCCTGAGCACTGCCAGATGGTGTTTTTTTGGTCTGGGGCCACAACAAAGGTAATTAGTTTGGAAAATGAATAAGAGCTCAAATATAAATGAATTTGAGGGACTAGGGAGATCTTTTGATCAAAGTGAATGTTAGTTATAGTATTGAACACCCCTGGTCTCTTTAGATTCTTCTGCTGCTCTAAGCTGGAACTTCTTACCTACAGTTTCTTTTTTTTTTTGCTTTTTTTTTTGGGTCACACCCAGCAATGCTCAGGAGTTTCTCCTGGCTTTGCACTCAGGAATTACTCCTGGCGGTGCTTGGGGGATGATATGGGATGCTGGGGATTGAACCCGGGCCGGCACAGGCCGGCCACGCAAGGCAGACGCCCTACCCGCTGGGCTATCGCTCCGGCCCCACCTACAGTTTCTGTAGGCTTAAATTTAGAGGTTGTCAAGATTTCATCCTTCCCTTGTCTTTTTCAAGAAAATTCTGCTACCTTAGTGTAGTTCCATTTGTGTATCTGCTTCTACATGCGTGGTCAGTGAAGCATCTTCAAGGATGAATCACCAACGTCATGGAGAGTTATGCCTATGTTTTAATTGATGTACCTTATGGATTCATGTTTGATATCTAAGTCTTCAGAATTTTCATTAAGAAACTAAGCTGTTCTTTATCACTCTGAAACTTGTGGAACTCTTAGAATCATTAGAGCTAATAGCTCTGAGGGCTATACTGATCACGCTTGGGAAGAACAAACTTGGCATTTTACTATTGCCTTTGTACTCTGAACAAATAACTTGCAAGTTCCATATAAATCCACTGTATTCATACCAGTTCTTTTTTTTTCTTTTTGGGTCATTCCCATAGACGCAGAGGGGTTACTCCTGATTCTTTCACTCGGGAATTACTCCTGGCTGTCTTTGGGGTACAATATGGGATGCCAAGGATTGAACCTGGGTCGGACGCTTGCAAGGCAAACACCCTACCCACTGTTCTACTGCTCTGGCCCCTCCACTGTATTCATAAAGGTATACATATAAGGCATTGTACTTGCTTAGAGGACCCAAAATCCCCTCCCCTTCAATAACAAACATTTTCTTCCCTCTGAGATTACTCAAGAACGTACATTTACTTTAAGCCACAAGTCCATGATAGTTTAGGTTCCAAATGTGAACCTAAATGTGAATAAGGGAGCCAGAGCAATAGTACAGTGAATAAGGGAATAAGGTGTTTGGCTGTGTGTAACCCAGGTTAGATCCCCAGAGACCCTTACAGGCCCTGAATTAGGAGTGATTCCTGAGCACTGCTGGGTGTGACCCCCAAACAAATCAAAACACACAAAGTCATACTTGCACCCAGGTCAGTTGTGCAATTCAATTCCTGGCACCACATAGCATTGCTCAGCATTTAAGTCACTGGAGCCCAACCAGGAGTGATTCCTGTTATCATTCTTCAACCCTTTCTTATATTGTTCAAAATTCATAAACATGCACTGACTCATCAGCTGAGTCAGTGCACTGACTCAAGAGAGTGAATAGTGTTCCTGTTGACTGATTTGAACAGCATGAACAAGGCATGGAATCAGTGTCCTTGCTACAAACTTGGCCCCCCTTCCTCTTCTAAAGGCCATTCCTTAAATTTATTAGTCTGGTCCAGTGAATGCTGTGGGAATGGCCTCATTTGCAGGAATGGCCTCTGACTGATTCTACTCACTGATAAGGAACAGGGCAGAGGAGCAGAATAAGAGACCATTCCCACTACAGAGGACACTGAGCTCATTAATATAGGGGTTATTACCGGTAGAGATTATATAAGGAATTGAGGGTGCAAGTTTATGGTGAGGTGAAGAAATGCATGGTGCTCTTCATGGGTGTGGTGCATTCCTGATCTGAGGGGGTAAAATGGTACTTCATAGTGACATGTGCCCCTAGGGATACTGAGGCAGCATAGAGGCTCTGGGTTTTATTTATATTTTGGACCACATCCAGTGGTGTGCCCTTAGTGGGTTGTGCATATTATGTATAGTAGCCTTGCATGTTCTGACCCATGTTCTATCTTCCACTGAACATGCCCCACCAGACATGCCATGTCCCAGTTGTATGGAATAACCACAGGCAACCAGGAAAGGAGCCAGAGGCCAGTGACCCATTCTGGGAAGGAAAAATAGATGAAAAATGTCCAAATTTTGTGATCTATGTACTAATTAATTTTAATATATTATTTGTTTCAGTGGCACCATCCCTTTTCCTGCAAGATTCCTAGAAAATGGAGATGATTTTTTTCTCTAGCTATCCCAGCTATCTAAAACTGGTGGGATTATCTAAAACTGCCAGGAGTAATTCCTGAGTGCAGAGCCAGGAGTAACTCCTGAGCATTGCTGGGTGTGATCCCCCCCACCTCAAAATAAAAGACTATTTGAAAAATTCTGGCTATAGAGAGAGGATGACTGGACCGAGCTATTGAGAGCTAGTACATTTGCCTTTTGAGAGCTAGTACATTTGTCTTTTGAGAGCTAGTACATTTGCCTTTTGAGAGCTAGTGCATTTGCCTTTTGAGAGCTAGTGCATTTGCCTTTTGAGAGCTAGTACATTTGCCTTTTGAGAGCTAGTACATTTGCCTTTTGAGAGCTAGTACATTTGCCTTTTGAGAGCTAGAACAGTTGCCTTTTGAGAGATAGTACATTTGCCTTTTGAGAGCCAGTACATTTGCCTTTTGAGAGTTAGTACATTTGCCTTTTGAGAGCCAGTACATTTGCCTTGCATGTACCTGATCCAGATTTGATCCCTGGCACTGTCTGTGGTCCCTGAGTCCCACTGATAGTGACCCCTAAGCACAGAGCTAGGTGTAAGTCCTGAGCACTGATAAGTGTAAACCTAAAACACAAACAAATTTAAAACTGTGGGACCAGGGAGATAGTACAGGAGGCTAAGGTGCTTGCCTAGCATGTAGCTGACTCTGATCCTATCCAGGAGATGCCAAATGTTTCTCTGAGACCCGCCAGGAGTGATCCCTGAGCACAAAGCTAGGAGCAAGTCCTGAGCACTGCTGGGTGATAAACAAAACAAAACAAGAAGTTGAAAATTGGGTTGGAGAGAGAGTACAAAAGGTCAGGTATTTGCTTTGCATTCAGCTGCTACAGCCCTGACCCTGGTTCAAGTCCCCCCAAGTAGCCCTATCTGAGTACTGCCACATGCCACTCCTTAGCACAGAGCCAAGGACAGACCCTAAGCCACCACTAGGTATGGCCTAACCCCCTAGGTTAAAATGAACCCCTGGGAATAAGGCATGGATCAGTCATTAAGTAACAGGAAGGACAGAAACTTATTAAAAAGAAAAAAAATAAAACTGGTGGGGATCGTTGCTAGTCCCCTCTGGGTATCACAGCCTTCAGAACAGGTGTCTGGAGTTCAGTGAGAACCAATGATAATGTCTACTGCCACCCCACCCCCAGCACCGCCAACAGTATGAAGCTGAAGCTGATCTGTGGGATTCGTGGGATAAGAATGATATGCTTATTTTGGATTTGGACTAATCACATGTGTCCATGAGTACTTTGAATGAGTACTACTGGGGGCCTCACACTCCCTGTATTTCCAGAAGGCTCGGCAGTCACACACAACACTATGTTTACTCACCCTGACCCACCCAAGGCAAGCAGCTCATAATCATAGACACATAGGCGTCCATGGCTGAAAACTCTGAACTGCAACCCCTCCTGAGGGCACCCTAAGACTTGGCAGTCTCATGCACTGCCCACCACTGAGATCTTGATATGAGTCTGCTGGAGCTTTGAGATCCAACAGAGATACCGATGATTAGGTGAGAGAGCTAACTGCGAAAAAATTCAGGTACCCCAAGTTATGGGTGGCGAAGGGGAAATGAGCTGCTCCCACTTTGAGCAAAAGAAGTTACCCATTTGGTTTGCTCAGATTTCTGTCCCTCAGAAGTCTCTGTCTCTTAGTTAACTGACAATAAAACATAACAAAATTGTTTATGCTACACCTGCTCTCACAGATCACGGTGGATTGCGCCTACCCACTATGTCTAAAGGGAGCTGGAGCAATCCCAGGAGATGCAGGCCAAGCAGCTAGGAGATTCACACCAAACTATAGATCTAAAAATTATGATCCAAAGTGACCTCCCAAATTTGCATCCTCCTATGGTTGAAATCCTAGTACTTAATTTTTAATCAGCTTGTGTTTCTGCTGCTGTTGTTGCACCTGGATGAATTCACTTTGATGATGCTTAAGGAAGTTTAAGGATCACTGGATGTGAATGTTTGTAGGGCCACAGTGGTGGGAATGGAGGGTAGTTGGGTTAGTTAGGTTGAGCACCTCTTTTCTGTCGGTGCCTCTTTCCTGTCAAATGTTTCTGCTGACCTTGGGTATTTACAAATAGAGCAATTTCTTGGGTGGTTTACTATGTGCTCAGAGAATATTCTGCAGAGAATATTCTGATGGTACTTGGAGGTTGTGATATTTAGGTTAGGTTCAGCACTAAATACTGAATGTCAGTCAGATTCATTTTTATTGTTGTCATGATTGTATGAGCTTTACTCTTTCACTCTGTGGGTCATCCAACATTGACAACCCTTTTCCAGTCCATCAGGAAGGATCATAATGTATTTCTCAGGAAAATATTAATTCAGATTTAGTGCACAATTACTCAACCTTTTTTAAGTGACTGTGCATGGCAAGTGTCTTACCCATTGTACTATTTCCCTGAAATTGAGACTAAAAATTTTATGGGGGCCGAAGTGATAGTACAGCAGGTAGGGAGTTTGCCTTGCAGGAGGCCGGCCCAGGTTCAATTCCGGCATCCCATATGGTCCCCAGAGCACTGCCAGGAGTAATTCCTGAGTGCAGAGCCAGGAGTAACCCCTGAGCATTGCTGTATGTGATGCCCCCCCAAAAAATCAAAACATAAATAAATGTTTTATGGTTACCAGACAGAAGGAAATGGAGGTCAGATAAAAAGAGAATCAGGAGCAACCCATAAACCCTTTGCAGCTGCATCATTAGCAGTTCATGTCATTATTCAGAGAGGAGTGTTACAGGAAATCTTCCTAACAATCTTACATCGTGAAGGAACTAGGTGTTTATTTGCACCTGTGATCAATTCAATAAAGTAGTCAACGTCAAGTTAAACAATAGCAAGGTTCAGATGGCACAGATAGAAGGGGCTGTTATATATAATAGAGCAAGATAATGTAGCCACTCTCTCTGGCAAGTCTGTCTCCACATGGTCATAGGGCCAACTAGGAGAAACCAGTGGAAACCTGCCAATGAAATCATGATTAATAATGACAAGTGTTAGTGATTATTATAACTAAAGGCATGTTTGCCGTACCTTCATGTTTTGATCTAAGTGACTCACAACTGAAGTAGCAATTTAGAGTTGACTTACACAAAGTAGAAAATTAGAGTGAACATACACTAATGGAAAATATTTTTTTTGGTGTAAATAGATAGCAATTATGTACAGTAAATATTTTTTGGTGTAAATAATCTTTAAATGACTGGGCAGAATATACACTGCCTATCTGATTAATATTATTTGTCTTGATTTGGACTGCACAACTCAAGCAAACTTATTAGAATGGCCTCTGCTTAGAGAGCATGGGATCATAAATGATCTCTAAAGATCTGCACTAGTTTCCTCTTGGAATCATAAAGAACATATATCTATTGCAATTTAGATCTATAATCTGGAGCAATTTTCTGTATTCTTTTCTCCACTAATCCTGTATTCTTTAATCTGCAAATAATTACTCTAGTCATGATGCTGTCATACAGAGGAGATGAAGTTTAAATGGCGTTAACATTCCTACCAGACGATTGCCTATTATCCATTGCAAGGAGTAGGTTATATTTAGCTCACATTCACTTCCCACAGTTTTTTTTTTAATTTGGTTATCATCACACCATAAGAAGAGCATCCTCCATATGCTAAAGTGCCACAACCTGTGGGCTGTAGCTTGCTTTGCACTGCAAATTTTGATTGCATATAACACTTTATTTATAGCTATGAAAAAGTATGCAAAAATGCATATCTTTAAGCAGATGTAGAATAACTAAAAAGAAATCCAGTGCATATCTATAGAAACTCTTCAAAATTAGCATTAAATACATTCACCTAATACTCCTTTCATTGGTTTAATATGGAATTTAAATGCTGTTTTCATGCATTTTCAGAAACATCACTTGTCACTTGTCTTCCCATTGTTCCATTGATTTGCTCGAGCAGGTGCCAGTAAAGCTACACTAGTCCCTGTCATGTGCTAGTGTAGCCCAAGGGCATCTGCTGACTCCAGGAACACAAAGAGCCTCAAACCATTCATTCCAGTCATGGGAATGAGATCTATTATTGTTATTGTTCTTGTCATAGCGAATAAGACACGGGTAGCTTGCTAGGCTCTGCCGTACGGAAGCATATGAGTCCAAAAAAGAAAAGGAAGTTTCGTTTGAGATGTTTAATGTATTTTCATTCACCAAATGTATCAAGCTCCTCATATCTCAGAAATAGCCATAATTAGAAAGACTGGAGTAGACCTGGGATTTCTCAGCTGTGGTGGGTTTCTGGGAACATGTAGAAATAGAGGAGTAACAGTTAAAATGAATAGTACTAATACTTTTATCAAATATTAACCAGGTTTGATCTACAGCATCCCATAGGAATCATTATTGATGGATGGAGGACCATGAGTGCAGAGCTAGGAAAAACTCTTAAGGACAACTAAGATTTGTGCCTCCTCCCAAAAACATAATCAAAAGTCAGAGTAACAGGATGTAATTTATATACATCTGATAAAATGTCACATATGTACCACTGGGTATGGACCCCCCAAACAAAAACAATTTATACAATCTTATATTTTAATTTAAATTATGTCCCTGCGACCAGAGCAGGTAGGGCACTTGTCTTGTTATGGCCAACCCTGGCTCAATCCCCAACATCCCACAAGGCTCCCCAAGCACCACTAGGAGTGATTCCTGAGCATAAAGCCAGGAATAAGCCCTGAACACTGTTGGGTATGGCCCCAAACAACATTTTGTCTCACTTTTTCAAAGTAATGTTAATCTACAATGGTAACTGCTTCTCCCAAATATATGTTTGGCCAGAGATGGCCAGAGAAGAAGCATTTTGATTTTCCTTCTGAACCATCAATTTGTGACCTTTGACCTTCTTGAAAAGAGAAAAGAATAAGTAAGAACTTACACCTTTTAGAACCCAGGTTGGCTGTGTGAAAAAATCAGCACTTAGCCCCTATACTGTTTGGAAGGCAATCAGCTGTGTATGTTCCCCTGATCACTGTCAGGTGTTACCCTGAGCACCACAAGATATAGTCAACCAATCTTGAAAAATAAAATTATACTTCTCATATTTTTTACCCTACTTCTTCATTTCTTTTGAAACAAAGCAGAAAGCACTATGAGACCAAATTCTCACTCCGGCCCAGGTATGCTGAACCAGAGACTCTCAGACATGGAGCAGAGCTGCTACTTGCTCTCCCTGTGCCCAGCTGCTCATGAGGCTCCGGGAGGCATGGTGGGTTCTAGCCGTGGCCTGCCACCCCAGCAGAACCTCACAACAAGCCAGACCACCCTCCCCTACTCCATGGGGTCCGCCATTTTCCACATCCGGACTTCCCTCTCATCACAACTCCACCCAGCAGACCAGACTATCACAGCCCAGATCATCCACAGCCACACTGCAGCAATTTTTTTTTCAATCCGTCCCAGATATGCTGAACCAGAGACTCTCAGACATGGGTCAGAGCTGCTCCCTTGCTCTCCCTGTGCCCAGCTTCTCGTGAGGCTCCCGGGCGGCATGGTGGGTTCCTAGCCGTGGCCTGCCACCCCAGCAGAGCCTCACAACAAGCCAGACCACCCTCCCCTACTCCATGGGGCCTGCCATTTTCCACATCCAGACTTCCCTCTCTTCACAACTCCACCCAGCAGACCAGACTATCACAGCCCAGTACGCATGGCCACTAGCGGCCACGCAGTTCATCAATAAATGCTTTATTTAGAGATGACTACAACAGTATGCCACCTGCACGGCAAACCTGGCAAGCTGCTCGTGTAGTATTTGATATGCCAAATACCAGTAACATCTATATTAGGTCATTCCCATGACCTAAGGCTTTAGGTCTGAGGCTCTCTATGTTCCTGGAGCAAGCTGATGCCTTTGGGTTCTACTAGCATGAGACAGGACATACGGAGATATTACTGGTGCCCGCTCTAGCAAATAGATGATTAACGGAAAGATAGTGATAGTGATAGTGACTCTTTGCACAAATGCATTCATAATCTAGAATTTAAACACTGAATTTTATCACCTAATGAGAGTAATAAAGGACAATTCATACAATGTTGAAAACCTTAAGGAGGTTAAAGCTGCAATCAGAGATCGTACAAAACTAGCCTCAGCTTCACACTGATGCTATGATGTATGACCCTTATCCATTGAGACCCTTATGCACTGAGACCTTATACACTGAGACCCTTATCCATCGAGACAGAGAAGAACATTTAGAAAACAACATACCATCAGTAAATATGAATCAGGAATGGTTCATATAGTCAGCAAAGCAAACTTCATGCAAGAGTGGATGTGAATAAAAAGGTTATTTCAGAATATACATTTCAGAATAGCCGACTGGGCACCATAGTGAAGAATGGTTAAATTCTTTGGTGTGACTTCTCTTAGAGAAAGAAAGACTTCCCTTCCCATAATCAGAACCTACACTGCCTCCTATGCACTGTTGCCATGTTGAGATCAGAGCTTCATTTCTAAGAAAATGGAAATCAGGAAGACTATCCAAAAACAAACAAACAAACAAAAAACCTAGTCTTTTCAAAAAGGCTGGACCAGTCAATATTACCACCAACAATGGATGAGAGTTCCTTTCTCCCCACATTCACACCAGCACTGGTTGTTCTTGCTCTTTTGAATGTGTGCCAGTCTCTGGTGTGAGGTGATACCTCATTGTTTTGACTTGCATCTCCCTGAAGACTAACGATGAAGAACACTTCTTCATAAGACTTTTGGCCATTAAATATTTTCTTTGAGAAAATTTCTATTCAGTTTTTCTTCCCATCGCTTCATGGAGTTGGAAGTTTTTTTTCTTGTAAAGTTCTACCATTGTCTTGTACATATTTGATATTAAACCCTTATTAGATGAGATCTGGTTAAATTTTCTTTCCTATTCTATGAGATGTCTTTTTATTTTGGTCACTGTTTCTTTTGAGGTGCTAGAAACTTATCAGTTTCATATAATCCCATATGTATATCTTTGCTTCCATTTGCTTTGTCAGTGGTGTTTTGTCTCTGAAGATACCTTTAGCTTTAATGTCATGGAGGGGTTTCCCTATGTTTTCTTCAATATAACTTATAGATTCAGGTATTATGTTGACATATTTAATTCATTTTGACCTGACTTTTGTGCATGGCATTTGAAAGAGGTCTAAGCATATGCTGCCCAATTTTCCCAGCACCACTTGTTGAAGAGACTTTCTTTGATCCACTTAATATTTTTGCTCCTTTATTGAAAATTAAGTGTTTGTATATTTTCGAGTGTGTCAGGATATTTAGTTTTATTCCATAGGTATACAGGTCTGCTTTTGTTTCAATACCATGCCATTTTAATCACTGCTGCTTTGTAGTACAGTTTGAAGTTGGAAAGGTGATGCCTCTCATTTTCTTTATCTCAAGGATTGCTTTAGCTGTTCGCGGGGGTTTATTATTCCATACAAATTTCAGGAGTGTTTGGTCAATTTCTTTAAAGAATGTCAACTGGTCCAGCCTTTTTGGAAAACAGTGTGGACATTCCTCGAAAAAACTAGATATTGAGCTCCCATTTGACCCAGCAATACCACTCCTGGGAATATACCCTGGAAGCTCAAACACTTAACATAAGCCCCATCTGCACTTCTACATACATTGGAGCACTATTCACAATAGCCAGAATCTGGGGAAAAAACGAAGTGCCTGGGAGCAGAAGGCAGAATAAAGAAACTTTGGTACATGTACACAATTGAATATTATACAGCTGTCAAGAAAAATAAATCATGAAATTTGCCTACAAATGGATGGATATGGAGATTACCATGCTTAGTGAAATCAGTCAGAAGATAAACAACAGATATAGAATGACTGCTATCATTTGTGGGATATAAATATATGCCAGTATTCTACTAATTGTTGGAAATAGTAATGCCAGACTTAAACTGATCATTAAATGTACACAAAGGGTTATACATGATAATCCCTAAATGTATATATGGCAGACTACAATGTGTAAGCCCTATATATACATGTAGGCGTGGGGGGAGGAGAGTGAGTGAGAAAGAGAAAGAGAGAGAGGAAAGAAGGAGAAGGAGAAAGAGAAGGAGTAGGAGAAGTTGGCCTGCTGTAGAGGCCGGGGGATGGGGGAGGGGGAGACTGGAGACCTTGGTGGTGGGAAATGTTCAATGGTGGAGGGATGGTTACTGCAACATTGTATTACTGAAACCCAATCGTGAAGAGCTTTGTAAATGTTATCAAACAGTCTTATAATAAAAAATAATAATATTGGAAGGAGGAACTTGGAAGGAGGGTGTCTTAAATCTCTCTCAGGGAACTGATCAAGAGAACATTAAAATTCTCCACGTTTCTACAGGGGGAGGGAATGTGGGCATATTGGTGGTTTGAATTGGTACTGGTGGAGAGACATTGCTGGAACATTGTATGAACCCAATCAAGAACATCTTTGTAACTATATATATCTCATGGTGGTGTAATAAAAACAAAGAGCTGCTTCTTGACTCTTGAATAAAGGTCTCTTGTCCCCTAATTTTCCTTTACTTTGAGTACTTAAATCAGAAAAAATTTTAATTCTTTTCTCTACACCTTTGAGACATATAAGAGTTCTCTAGCCACTTGGCATTTCTTCAGCCCAGGAGTATCTTCAGGAACATCCTTGAAATGCATTTACCAAGTAAAATAATAGATTCCTCTCCCCTCCACACAGATAGCATCAGTAACTGACAACAGTCAAGCACAGGAGGGCATTAAGAAAGAGGTTCCTCAAGGTGGTTAATACATTTAGTCCAATACATTCCCACTGGTTTACTCCATTATTTTAAAAACAAAACAAAGAACCTCTCCCAGCAGTGTATTTAGCATAGGCATTTATTTTCTCTCTTGTTCCTACTTCAATAGAGGTCTTTGTTTCCAAACTCACCTTTCAACCTTTTGAAGCCTGTGAGACATTTTATGAAACTGATGAATATTTGTATATATATATATATATATATATATATATATATAAAATATTGGGGCCTATAAAAATACCACTAAATACACACGTGCAAGTTGACAAGTCAATATTTTATTGGTATAGTGATGAATATTCCTTAGACATACATAATACAGACAGATTTGTTTTAATTATATGTGACCACACATACTTTAAAATTGGGGCATGGTATAAATTTAGAAAATCTTAGTCATTTGAAAATTTCTTAGATTTTAAAAGATACTTGATTAAATTAAATTAGAAAAATAAAGGTCAGAGGCTACCCTCCTTCCCTTTCTATTACAGCTTCTGGTGTATTACTGTTAAGTTTTATTGATTTAACTACTTGAAACTGAGATTGCTGTGTATAGACCAGCACAAGAGAGCCCTAAATCCAAGTAAAATAAGGTTATTCTCTTCTTTGATGGGTCCCTCTGCGATAATGCAGACCTCTATTACCTTAGATAAGGATGGAGAATCCCAATGTAATTTTCTTTTTTATGTCCTTCTATTTAATCTGCCAGTGTAAACTCAATATTACCAAACAGCTTCAAAGGAAAAGGAGATTATGTAACAGAAAACCATCTCCCTAAGAATTATTAAATCCTTAGTGATCACTTTACTTTCATCAATTCACCTTTAAATAACAGCTGTAACATTTACAAACCACTGTGTGACTTACGTGAGTAGGAACACTGCCTGGCTATTTACAGTACCAAATTGCCTCAAGAGAAGGGTCTAAAATCCCTTCTTACATTAAACAGCTCAGAAGCAATTAGCTGTGCTATACATAGGAATTTTTTGTTACTGGTTTGGCATATTGAACACGCATCGGACAGCTTCCAGGCTCTGTCCTGCAGGGTGCTATACTCTCATTACCTTGTGGGGCTCTCTCAGAGGGGTGGGTAGAATATTCACGGTAATTTGGAGGTAAATCGCGTGGCCACACAGCGGCCTTGTGCAACAGGGAAAGCTGGTATCTGCTCTGCTGGGTGTATCTGCTTCTGTGGCTCAAGCATTCCTGGGCTTGAAATACTCTCCGCTGAAGGGAGGTTCTCTGCAGGGTGGGTCCCTTGTAGGCTGGGTTTCTGACAAGCCGGGCTGGAGACTGGCTTAATCTCTTGGGTTGAGATCTTACGAGCTGCGGAGTGTTTATGGTTAAGATTGCTGCCAGCAAGGTGTGGGGGTTTCTCTGGGTTCTTCTGAGGCTCTATCCGGATGGGGTTCGACAAAAGAGGGGCTCGACAGGGTGATACCATTTCACCAAAACTCTTCAGCGCCACCCTCGAGGACATCATGCAACAATCCGAATGGGAAGGAATGGGAGTGAAGGTAGATGGTCGGCAACTACACCACCTCTGCTTCACTGATGACATTGTTCTAATAACACCAAACATTAGCCAAGCAGCACAAATGCTGGCTGACTTCAACTGAGAATGTGGAAAGATAGGTCTACAGCTGAATCTAAAAGAAAACTATGTTTATGAATAATGAACTAGTTCCGGAGGCCTCATTCACTCTCAATGGAACAAACATCTCTGAATGCAGCAGTTATGTGTACCTAGGTCGAGAAGTCAACATGATGACGACCTAAAACCTGAGCTGCGCAGGAGGAAGAGAGCGGCATGGAATGCCTTCAAAGGCATTGAAGAAATAGCTAAAAGGACAAAGAACCTCCGGCTCCGGGCACATCTCTTTGACTCCACCATTCTCACTGCATTAACATACGCCTCAGAGACCTGGGCCCTACGAAAGCAGGATGAGAATGCTATTAGGGTCTCCCAGAGAGGAATCAAAAGAGCTATGCTTGGAATATCACGCCTCACTCAAATGAGAGAAGGAATCCGGAGTTCTGACCTCCATCACTATTCCAGAATCAGGGACGATGTCTCGTTTGCCAAGGCATCGAAAATCAGATGGGCTGGACATGTAATGCGATTTGGAGATGACCGCTGGACTAGAGCCATTACCGACTGGATCCCACGGGATGTCAAAAGATCACGTGGCCGCCCACCTACAAGATGGTCAGACTTCCTTGTAAAGACCCTGAAGGAACGGTTTGAGGCTCTTCATATTCCTGAATCAACCAGATGCCATTGGGCTACATTGGCATGTGATAGGGTCCAATGGAAATATTACTGGCGCCTGCTCGAGCAAATCGAATAATGGGATTCAAGTAATCAAGTGATACATAGGATAATCTAAGGATGGTTATAAAGAAAAATACAAATTAAACTCAAATAGTTCGAAGGCAAGTATAATCCTTAGTTTGACTTATTTTCCCTTATAATCATTACATCATGTTCAAAGAGTGTCGAAACAAAACTAGTTTATGCTGACACCACCAACAAAAATATTTTGGTAAGTGAATTACTGTGTTGCATCATCTTAAAAAATTTTGTAGGATGAATTTGCCTTAATACAATCTAAATCATCACTTTTCCTTAGCGGACCATTATGGGTCTTGAGAAAGGGGCATACATTTTAAATTTCCTTTTGAGTAACTAAAATTGAGTAAATTAGTTTGAAATTACCTCTTTCTATTCACATTAAATGTCTCCAAATTTAAACTTATGTGCCATTTTTTGTGTGTATGTGTGTATTTTTGGGGCCATACGCAGCAGTGCCCAGAGCTTACTCCTGGCTCTGTACTCAGGGATCACACCTGGTGGGGAGTTACTGAACTGTGTATGATGTGGGGACTGAACCTGAGTTGGCTGTTAGCAAGTTTGTAGAAATCACACTGAAGGTCCAAATTTTCTGTAACTTCCTGCATATAGTAGTTTCTTATATACAAATTCATAGAATTAACTTCAAATATACACTTGTTTTCTGAAATGAGCCTGAATATACACTCTGTTGGCTCAGGACAGGTGATATATGCAGGAAAGGTGATAGATAGTGGAGACACCTTAGATCCATACCAGTGGTTTACATTTCTTTCACCTTCCTTCCTCTCTAGTTGAAACAACTCAAAGTAGAATAATTTAGCAGCAGCATGGAAAGCTGGACAGTAAAAAAGTCACAAATATAAAATAAAATAAGTATAATTAAACTATATTACAGAAAAGTAAGGAATTGAATCTAAAAGACATGGGAAAGAAAAGAAATAGTTCCTTCACTATTTTGAGACAATTGATGAGGAGGCAGGCAGTTGGGGAGATACAGGAAAACTGAAGACACTGGTTCAAAACAAAGGAGTAACAAAACGGATGCATCAGGCTTAGATAATAGTCATAAACTGTATATGATTTAATATGGTTGATCATATTAAGTGTGCTTCACAAATAAAATGAAATAGTATTAAACTTTTCCAAAAGTGCACGAAGGATAGAAAATCATAGAAATCTATGCTGCTTATTTCATAAAATTTGTATTTTGTGATGGGGGAAGAGAAAAGGGAACAATATAACTAAGCCTTTTCTTTATACATACACATAACTGCATATATATAACATCTAAACATATCAATATATATGCAGAAATCTGTAAATTCTAATGAGCAAAAAGCATATTGAAAAATTGCTCTTCATCATTAATCATCAGGGAGATGCAAATCAAAGCAACAATGAGGTATCATCTCACACCACAGAGACACATCCAAAAGAACAAGAACAACCAATGCTGGCACAGATGTGGGGAGAAAGGAACTCTTCTTCAGTGTTGGCAGGAATGCCTACTGGTCCAGTCTTTTTTTGAAAACAATCTGGGCATTTCTCCCAAAACTAGAAATTGAGCTCCCATTTGACCCAGTAATACCATTTATACCCGGGGGCCCAAAACCACACAGCAGAAACTCCATATGCACTTCTATATGCATTGCAGTACTATTTTTTTAAATTTTTTTTATTTTTAAAATTACAAAGATATACAATTAAAAAAGTTCATATTTGGGTTTTGGTCAAACAGTGTTGCAGCACCCATCCCGCCACCAGTGCCCATCTCCCACCACCAACGTCCCGGTTCCCTCCCCTCCCCCAGCCCTGCTCCATGGCAGGTTCTTGATTTCTTTCCATTTCTCTCTCTTTCTCTTTTCCTTCCCCTCCAGACCATGGATTACAGAACATACATTAAAGGGTTGTCATGTATATCTTTTTTGCCTCTATTTAATGCTCAGTTCTAGATTGGCATTAGTACCGTCAACAATTGTTAGCACACTGTTCCATTTCTGTCTTACCTAGCCTCTGAATCCCACACGTTTGTGATAATTTCCACCTTTGACAGGACCTCCTGATATATGTTTCACTTGACCTTGGATATTGGTATCATAATATGTACCTATATATTTATGTTATGCAGATAAATGCAGTCATTCTGTATCTGTCTCTCTCCTTCTGGCTAATTTCGCTCAACATAATCTTCTCCATGTCCATCCATTTGTAGGCAAATTTTATAACTTCATTTTTCCTAACCGCTGCATAGTATTCCATTGTGTAGATGTACCAAAGCTTTTCATCCAGTCATCGATTTTCGGGCACTCTGGTTGCATCCAGATTCTGGCTATTGTGAATAATGCTGCTATGAACATAAAAGTAGGGATGGTGTTTCCGCTGCGTATTTTTTGGCTTCCCAGAGTAGATTCCCAGGAGTGGTATGGCTGGGTCAAATAGGAGTTCAATTTCTAGTCTTTGGAGGAAAGTCCATATTTTCCAGAAAGGCTGTACCAGCCGGCATTCCCACCAACAATGGATGAGTGTCCCCTTTTCCCCCACACCCACGCCAGCACTTGTTGTTCTTGTTCTTTTGAATATGTGCCAGTCTCTGTGGTGTAAAGTGGTATCTCATTGTTGTTTTGATTTGCATCTCTCTGATGATTAGTGATGATGAGCATTTTTTCATATGTTTTTTTGCCATTCGAATTTCTTCCTTGCTGAAGTTTCTGCTCATTTCTTCTCCCCATTTTTTGATGGGGTTGTTTGTTTTCTTCTTGTAAAGTTCTACCAGTGCCTGATATATCCTGGATATTAACCCCTTATCAGATGGGTATTGGGTGAATATTCTTTCCCATTCTGTGGACTGCTTTTGTATCTTAGTCACTGTTTCTTTTGAGGTGCAGAAGCTTTTTAGTTTCATGTAGTCCCATATGTTTATCTTTTCTTCTAGTTGCTTTGTTAGTGATGTTTCACCTTTGAAGATGCCTTTAGCTTCAATGTCATGGAGGGTTTTTCCTATATTTTCTTCAATGTACTTTATGGATTCAAGTCTGATATTTGATCTGATTTTTGTGCATGGTGTTAGACACAGGTCCAAATTCATTCTTTTACATGTCGCTGCCCAGTTTTCCCAACACCACTTATTGAAGAGGCTTTCCTTACTCCATTTTAGACTCACTGCACCTTTATCAAAGATTAAATGATCATGTGTTTGAGGTTGGGTGTCAGGATACTCAATTCTATTCCATAGGTCCACGGGTCTGTTTTTATTCCAATACCATGCTGTTTTAATTACTACTGCCTTGTAGTACAGTTTGAAGTTGGGAAAGGTGATGCCTCCCATCTTCTTTTTCCCGAGGATTGCTTTAACTATCCTTGGGGTTTATCGTTCCATACAAATTTCAGGATTGTTTGGTCAATTTCTTTGAAGAATGTCATGGGTATCCTTATAGGGATTGCATTGAATCTGTACAGAGCTCTAGGGAGTATTAGCATTTTGACAATGTTGATTCTCCCCATCCATGAGCAGGGAATATGTTTCCATTTCCTTGTGTCCTCTTTTATCTCTTGGAGCAGGGTCTTGTAGTTTTCTTTATACAAGTCCTTTACACACTTGGTTAAGTTGATTCCTAGGTATTTGATTTTCTGTGGCACAATTGTGAATGGAATTGTTTCCTTAATATCCCTTTCTTCTCTTTCGTTATTTGTTTATAGGAAAGCCACCGACTTTTGCGTGTTGATTTTGTATCCTGCCACTCTACTATATGTGTCTATTGTTTCTAGGAGTTTTTTGGTAGAGAGTTTAGGGTTCTCTAGGTATAATATCATGTCATCTGCAAATAATGATAGCTTGACTTCTTCCTTGCCTATCTGGATGCCCTTGATGTCCTTTTTCTTCTCTGATTGCTATGGCAAGTACTTCCAGTACTATATTGAATAAAAGAGGTGAGAGTGGGCAACCTTGTCTTGTCCCTGATCTCAGGGGAAGGCTTTCAACTTTTCCCCCATTGAGAATGATGCTCGCTGTGGGCTTTTGGTAGATGGCTGTAACTATCTTGAGGAAAGTCCCTTCAATTCCCATTTTCTGGAGGGTTTTAATCATGAACGGGTGCTGGATCTTTTCAAATGCTTTCTCTGCGTCTATTGATAGGATCATATGGTTTTTATTTTTTTCTCTTATTGATATGATGTATTATGTTGATTGACTTGCGAATGTTGAACCATTCTTGCATACCCGGGATGAATCCTACTTGGTCATGATGTATAATCTTCTTGATGATTCTTTGGATTCTGTTGGCTAGTATCTTGTTGAAGATCTTAGCATCCGTGTTCATCAGGGATATTGGTCTGTAGTTTTCTTTCTTTGTGTTGTCTCTCCCTGCTTTGGGTATCAGGGTAATATGTGCCTCGTAAAAGCTGTTTGGGAGTGTTTCTGTTTCTTCTATTTCCTGGAAGAGCTTGAACAGGACAGGCAGTAGGTCCTCCTTAAAGGTTTGGTAGAATTCACTAGGGAATCCGTCTGGACCTGGGCTTTTGTGTTTGGGAAGACTTTTAATTACTGTTTCTATTTCCTCAATGGTGATAGGCTTATTCAGGTATTGGAGGTCTTCTTGTTTCAGCCGTGGGAGGTTATAGGACTTCAGGAATTGATCCATTTCTTCTAGATTCTCATGTTTCACGGCATACAGGCTCTCAAAGTAATCTCTGATGATCTTTTGGATTTCTGTGGTTTCTGTTGTGATGTCACCATTTTTATTTCTGATTCTGTTTATTTGGGTTCTCTCTTTCCCTGTCCTTACAAGTCTTGCCAATGGTTTGTCAATCTTGTTTATTTTTTCAAAAAACCAGCTCTTGGTTTCATTAATCTTTTGGATTGTTTTTTTGGTTTCCAACTCATTGATTTCCTCTCTAAGTTTTATTATTTCCTTTTTTCTGCCTGGGTTGGGCTCCTTTTGTTGGTCTTTCTCTAATGTCTTCAGCTGTGTAGTCAAGTTATTTATGTGCGCCCTTTCTTGTTTCCTGATGAATGCTTGCAGAGCTATGAACTTCCCTCTTAACACGGCTTTTGCCGTGTCCCACAAGTTCTTATAGTTGGTGTCTTCATTTTCATTTGTTTCCAGAAATCTTTGGATTTCCTGTTTGATTTCTTCTATGACCCATTTGTTGTTCAGGAGTGAGCTGTTCAGTTTCCAGGTGTTTGGTTTGACTCCCCATTGCAGTACTATTTACAATAGCCAGAATCTGGAAGCAAACACAAGTGCCCATGAACAGACAAATGGATAAAGAAACTATGATAATCTATGCAATGGAAAACTATGCAGCCATTAAGAAAAATTAAGTTGTGAAATTTGCTAATAAATGGATGGACATGGAGAATATCTTGCTAATTGAAATGAATCAGAAGGAAATGGAAAGATATAAATTGCCTGCCTTCATTTGTGGGATATTAAATATATATAGCATGAGATTAATATCATGGCTAGGGAAAACTGGGGCCAGGAGGAACTGGTTAATGGTTGGAAGCTTGCCACAAGAGTATCTGGGGGAAGGACAGTAAGGATACAGAATGGACCAGTTTGACAATGATATTTGGGAATTATCTCTTTGAATAGGAACTGAGGGCTGAAAGTAGATAAAGGGGTATACCTAATTGCCTTTCAGTACCTGTATTGCAAACCATAAGGCCTAAAGGTAAAGTGAGTGATGGAGAGAGAGAGAGAGAGAAGAAAAGGGCTTGCCATGAGGCAGGAAGGGGAGCAGGAGGGATGAAAACAGGAGATTAGTGGTGGGAAATATACACTGGAGAATAGATGGGTGATGAAAGATTGTGTGACTGAAACCCAGTCATGAACAACTTTCTAACTGTATCTCACTGGGTATTTGCAGACAAATAGCAGGAGTGAAACACTTGTCTTGATTTCACTATTATTTTCACTTACCTTATAACAGCAATGGCAAAATTCTTATTGAATGGATTGAGTGACTGCCTGGTTTGATTGTAAGCTCAGTGAATTTGTGCCTTTGACCTTCACTGAATTGCGATTTTATTGCTATTTGCAGCAATGTTCCCCTGTAAATCACAATTTCTGTCCCTATGGCAACTGTATATACCTAAGATGTTCAGCCTTTTTATTTCAGTAGGAAAACACAGAAGAAAGCATTCATTCTACTGATGGTCGTCTCTACATCATCACACCTGCATACCACTATTAATTGTATATTTTCAATCAGGAAACCCAAAGCTTTACTTAGTAGTTGCATGCATATACATGTCATTCCTTTAGCAGGTGCAAATGAAAAGCAAATGTGTAAATTGTATATGTGATTGTCCACAAGATGCACAGGACAGATAAAGGACATTCTCTGGCCAGGTATAATTACTGGCAATTTCAGGATAAAGCAATTTCTTTTCCCAGGCCATTATCTTTATCCTCTTTCTATAAAGCCTCTCTCATTATACCAGTATTCCTTAGAGTATGATTCTTAAATTACTGAGATGTTGGAGGTATATAGTAGGCTGTTGTTTACTTTCACTATATTGTCAACACTCATCCAACTGAAAATTCTTGAGGACCACATTGGACTATCTTATGTGAAAGTCTAAACACGCTAATAAACATTAACAGGGTATAATTTTTTCAGATTGATTCTGGAAATAGCTTCAGATTTGTTTGTTAGTAACTTGTCTTCAATTCAAGGAAATGTGTTTGGGAGCATGTAGATAAGATCTTTAAATGATAATATGAGGTCTCAAAGAATTCTCTTTGTTCTTTCAGGTTTTCTTTGGTTATCTTAGATGGTAACTGTAAAAAAAATCAGGGATCCCTGAGCTCAGATTAAGACAGACATGAAGAGCTAGCTACTGAAGAGGGAACCACCTGAACACAAGCTATAGTACCAAAAACACTGGAAAACACTTTGGGTGTGGACTTTCATGAAGCCCCATCTTAACTCAAGAAACCTCCACACTCTAGTAAAAACACAAATGTTTCTCACCTTTTAGGTTATCTAGGACCTTCTGCTTTCTTGCTAAACACTAAAACCATACAATATTTACCCATGAGAATAAGGTTCTAACTTAGTGATCCTTAACTTTGCATCTCTAGCTCCCTTAGCAAGTTTGCTTAAGTTGGTTCTTGTAACGGAGTCTAAGACCTCAAATCACAGATTTTTTCTATATTGGCTTCAGGTGATTTCAATGAAAATGACTGGCCAAATAAGCAACATGGCTTATTACATTCTAATAAGCCATGTTACAGCATTCTAGTACTGTATGGACAATTAGGGGGAAAGGGAGCAGTGTGAGATTTGTATTACTATGAGATCTATTGCCCCATAATAAAATTGATAAAATATGAGCTATATAATATCCCTAAAAATAATCATCCCTATTTCACAGTGAATAGTTTCACTCTTTACTTATTTCCCCTTTATGTCAGTTTCTTAGAAATAAAATCCAGATACTATATTTGCACATTTATTTACTTTGTGAGGCAAAATTATTCTGTTTTTCTTTCATTGTTATCTTCCATTGCTTCAGGAACAGATGTTCCTATTGAGCATCTGCAAGCTCTAGAGCTGAAGTGTCAACTTGGAGGGACATGGTTTTGTCTAGCAGTTTAGTCTACCACACAGGCACAGCATAAAAGAAGTGAATGTGAATGGGGGCACACACGTTAACCACAAGCATGGATCTATAAATATGCATGAGTCAGAAACTAAAAAAGACAATAAAGGAATGTAGACATTGTTCTTAATATTTCTAGTTTTCAAAGCCATTTGTTTAAATAATAATTTGGTTTTTGGGTATTGTCTTCAACATGTTTAGAAGAACTAGGTAGTTTAAGGTACATTGTACTATGTCTGCCTAAGACTAGAATAATGTTATCTCTGTTTTTGTCTAGGATCTTTTGTAATTATCTTCAGTGTAATGTGAGCCTTTTTGAGCTTCTAGCTTTATGACTTCAGGAAAGTAGAGAGTAACTCTCCTGAAAGTAGAAAGTAGAGAGTAATTCATATCTTTCCTGGCAGCTTTAATGCTCTATAGTCCTTGAGTTGACATTGAAATATTTGCTCTCAATGTACCATTTCATGTATTTCAGAATTCATTCCTATTTTGAGATATTGCCTATCAGTTAATCTTAATTAATACACATTACTGCTTTTAATTGAATTACTATAAAATGTAATATTAGTCAAACAACAGACCACTTTTTTATAGTTTAAAATCAATAACATTTGAGGCATATCTATGAGAAAATGTATCTCTCTGCATTGTAATTAAAAAATTTTTCCTCTATACTACACAAACATGTAATTAAAAGATCAGAAAGTTTTTTATGTCACTTAACACTTTTTTTGTACATTTCCCCTCAATTTATTAAGATGATAAAAAATACTGAACCAGTGTCCTTTATTTGTAATGACTCTGTTTACACTGTTTGATTTTGACATTTTGCTTAGAACCTCTTACCCATAAGCTCATTAAAATTATTTTCCAATCTCCGCTGCATTAAAGTAGGGCTAAGCAGCTGGGCTGTGTTCAGTAAAATGCATATAGAAAAGTTCCATCCCACTTTGAGTGACTGATTTCTACAGCTGTCATATATAATCCCCAATTATTTTTTCCTCCTAACTTCCAGATGTATTTAAAGGTTCAAAACAACTAGAACTAATAAAATTGCAGATGCAGTTCTCCATTAGATCCCTGCACCACTTCAGGGATATGAGTTCTCCATATTATTTTTACTTGTTTTTTTTTTTTTTGGGTCACACCTGGCAATGCTCAGGGGTTACTCCTGGTGGTGCTCGGGGGACCATATGGGATGCTGGGGATCGAACCCGGTCCAGCACAGGCCGGACGCATGCAAGGCAAACACCCTACCCCCTGGGCTATCACTCTGGCCCCTACTATTAAACTTTTTATTTTATTCCAGCATGGCAAGCCTGGCAAGCTACCTGTGTCGTATTTGATATGCCAAATACCAGTAACAATTATATTAGGTCATTCCCATGACCTAATATAATGGTTTGAGGCTATTTATGTTCCTGGAGCAAGCAGATGCCCTTGGGCTCTACTATCATGAGACAGGACATATGGAGATGTTACTGGTGCCCGCTCGAGCAAATCGATGATGAACGGAAGATAGTGATAGTGAACAAAAATGACACATGTGTAGGTAGTATCTTTCCACGTGTATAAATTTTTGAGGTGCAGAAGCTTTTTAGTTTTATATAATCCCATTTGTTTATCTTTGCTTCCATTTGCTTTGTTAGTGGTGTTCCGTCTTTGAAGATGTTTTTAGCTTCAATGTCATAGAGTATTTTTCCTGTGTTTCCTTTGATGTACCCTACAGATTCATATCAGATGTTGAGGTCTTTAATCCATTTTGATATGACTTTTGTGTATGGCCATAGAAGGAGTTCTAAGTTCTATTTTTTTACATGTAGCTGTTCAATTTTCCCAACACCACTTGTTGAAAGGCTTTCTTTGATACACTTAATATTTTTGTTCCCTTTTCGAAGATTAAGTGGTCATAAATTTGAGAGTGTGCTTCAGGATATTCAGTTCTAATCCATAGGTCTACCATTCTGTCTCTATACAAATAGCATGCCGTTTTAATTACTACTGCTTTGTAGTAGAGTTTGAAGTTGGGGAAAGTGATAACTTCCAACTTCTTTTTTCCAAGGATTGCTTTGCTATCCATGGAGGTTATTATTCCATACAAATATCAGGAGCGTTTGATCAATTTCTTTGAAGGATGTCATGGGTATCCTTATAAGGATTGCATTGAATCTGTATAAAGCTCTAGGGAGTATTACCATTTTGACGATGTTAATTCTCCCAATCCATGAGCAGGGACTGTGCCTCAATTTCCTCAGGTCCTCTATTATTTCTTGAAGCAGTTTTGTAGTTTTCTTTGTACAGATCCTTTACATTATTTGTCAAATGGTTTCTAGGTATTTTATCTTCTGTGGTGCAATTGTGAATGGGATTGTTTTTTTAATATTCCTTTCTTCACTTTCATTATTTGCATATAGAAAAGCCATTGACTTTTGAGTATTGATTTTGTACCCTGCCACTCTACTATAGGTATCTATTGTTCCTAAGAGATTTTTGGTACAGTTAAGGTTCTCTAGGTATAATGTCACTTCATCTGCAAATAGTGACAGCTTGACTTCTTCCTTGTCTATTTGGATGCACTTAATGTCCTTTTTTTTCTGATTCCAATGGCAAGTACTTACAGTATTATATTGAATAGAAATGTTGAGCGTGAGCAACCTTGTCTTTTCCCTGATCTTAGGAAGAAGGCGTTCAGTTTTCCCCCATTGAGAATGATGTTTTCTCTGTGCTTGTAGTAGATGGCTTTGATTATATTGAGGAAGGTTCCTTCAATTCTATTTTTATGGAGTATTTCTTTTTATCATGAAAGGGTGTAGGATATTGTCAAATGCTTTCTCTGTATCATTGATATGATCATATGGAGTTTATTATTCCTCTTATTGATCACTTGATCACTTGATCACTTGAATCCCGTTATTCATCGATTTGCTCGAGCGGGCACCAGTAACATTTCCATTGGACCCTATCACATGCCAATGTAGCCCAATGGCATCTGGTTGATTCAGGAATATGAAGAGCCTCAAGCCGTTCCTTCAGGGTCTTGACAAGGAAGTCTGACCATCTTGTAGGTGGGCGGCCATGTGATCTTTTGACATCCCGTGAGACCCAGTCGGTAATGGCTCTAGTCCAGCAGTTGTCTCCAAATCGCATTACATGTCCAGCCCATCTGATTTTTGATGCCTTGGCAAACCTGACAGTGTCCCTGATTCTGGAATAGCGAAGGAGGTCAGAACTCTGGGTTCCTTCTCTCAATTGAGTGAGGCATGATATTCCAAGCATAGCTCTTTCGATTCCTCTCTGGGAGACCCGAATAGCATTCTCATCCTGCTTTTGTAGGGCCCAGGTATCGGAGGCATATGTTAATGCAGGGAGAATGGTGGAGTCAAAGAGATGTGCCCGAGTCGGAGGTCCTTTTAGCTATTTCTTCGATGCCTTTGAAGGCATTCCATGCCGCTCTCTTCCTCCTGTGCAGCTCAGGTTTTAGGTTGTTCATCATGTTGATTTCTCGACCTAGGTACACATAACTGCTGCATTCAGAGATGTTTGTTCCATTGAGAGTGAATGGGGCCTCTGGAACTAGTTCATTCTTCATGAACATAGTTTTCTTTTAGATTCAGCTGTAGACCTATCTTTCCACATTCTCAGTCAAAGTCAGTCAGCATTTGTGCCGCTTGGCTAATGTTTGGTGTTACTAGAACAATGTCATCAGCGAAGCGGGAGTTGGTGTAGTTGCCGACCACCTATCTTCACTCCCATTCCTTCCCATTCTAATTGTCGCATGATGTTCTCAATGGTGGCGCTGAAGAGTTTTGGTGAAATGATATCACCCTGTCGAACCCCTTTTTTTCACATTAATGATCACTTCTTTGTAGAATGGTGAGATCCTGGTGGTGAATCCGTAATACAGCTCATGAATGATCTTGATGTATTGGGTTTGAACGCCCTGCTTGGCTAGGGCTTCGATGACCGCTTCAGTCTCCACAGAATCAAAGGCTTTCTGTAAATCAATGAACGTGAGACAGAGCGGCATCTTGTACTCCCTACAAACCTCGATGAGCTTGGTTACTGTGTGGATATGGTCGATTGTGCTGAATCCTTTCCAGAAGCTCTTATTGATATGATATATTATGTTGATTGACTTGCAAATGTTGAACCATCTTTGCATTCCCAGAACAAATCCTACTTGGTCATGATGTATAATCTTTTTGATGACTCTTTGGATTCTATTTGCTAGTATTTTATTGAGGATTTTAGCATCTGTGTACATCAGGGAGGTTGATCTGTAGTTTTCCTTTTTTTGAGACATCTCTGTCTGCTTTGGGTATCTTAGTGATATGTGCCTCGAGCACCTCAAAGAAATGCTCAAAAAATCCTTTTTTTGAGACATCTCTGTCTGCTTTGGGTATCTTAGTGATATGTGCCTCGAGCACCTCAAAAGAAATGCTGACCAAGATACAGAGACAGCCCACAGACTGAGAAAGAATATTCATCCAATTCCCATCTGATAAGGGGTTAATATCCATGATAAAGCACTGGTAGAATTTTACAAGAAGAAAAGAGTCAACCCCTTCATAAATGGGGAAAAATAAACAGAAACTTCCAAAACGAAGAAATTTGAATTGCCAAAAGGATGTAAAAAAAGTGCTCTTCATCATTAATCATCAGGGAGATACAAATCAAAACAACAATGAGATATCATCTCACTGCGGAGATGGGCACAACTCCTAAACAGCAGGAACAACAAGTACTGGTGTGGATGTGGGGCAAAGGGACTCTCATCCACTGTTGGTGGAAGTGTCGACTGGTCCAGCCTTTTTGGAAAACAATATGGACATTCCTCCGAAAACTAGATATTGAGCTCCCTCTTGACTCAGCAATACCACACCTGGGAATATACCCTAAGACCCAAAAACACACAGCAGAAACACTATCTGCACTTCTATATTCATCACAGCACTATTCACAATAGCAAGAATCTGGAAACAACGTAAAGGCCTGAGAACAGAAGACTAAATAAGGAAATAATGGTATATCTACACAGTGGAATACTATGCAGCTGTCAGAAAAGATGAAGCAATAAAATTTACATGCAAAAGGATGGACATGTTGATTATCATGCTAAGTGAAAGTCAGAAGGAAAAGGACAGATATAGAATAACTGCATTCATTTATTGGACATAAACATATACCAGTGTTCTACTAATTGTGAGAAATGGTAAACCAGACTAGAACTAAGTATTTAATGTACATAAAGTAATTTACATGATAAACCCTAAATGTCTGCACGGCAAGCCACAATGTGTAAGAGAAGAGAAGAGAGAGAGAAAGAGAGCAAGCAAGCAAGCGAGAGAGAGAAGAAGAGGAAGAGAGGAAAGGTCCTTATAGAGACAAGCCTTGGGAGGTGGGTTGGAATTTGGGCAAACTGGTCTTGGAAATAGGGCACTAGTGGAGGGACTGGTGCTGGAACACGTATGACTGAAATCCAGTCATCAATATCTTTGTAATTGCATATCCCAAAAGGGTATAATAAAAAATAAAATAAAAAATAAAATTTGAAACTTGAAGTTGTGAGAAATTTTTCTGGTTATATATATATAACATATATATACATGTGATTATATATTATATATATAATATGATTATAATAAATATAATATAATAAATATAATATAATACAATATAATATAATATAATATATATTATATATGATATTTTATATATGTGGATCCAATCATATTTGAAACCTTTACATTAAAAATTGCTTACAATTTGACAAGGTCAACACTTGTCCATGATAAAAAAAAACTCCATAAAATGGGAATTGAAGGAACCTTTCTCAATATAGTCAAAGCCATCTACCAAAAGCCCTAAATGAGCATTATTCTCAATGGAGAGAAACTGAAAGCTTTCTCCCTAAAATTGGGGGAAAAGACAAGGTTGCCCACTATCACCACTTATATTCAATACAGTACTGGAAGTACTTACCATAGCAATTAGTGAACAAAAGGACATTAAGTGTATCCAGATAGGCAAGGAAGAACTAGAGCTATCACTATTTGCAGATGACATGATATTATACCTAGAGACCCTACACTCTCTACTAAAAGCTCCTAGAAAAAATAGATACCTATAGTAGAGTGGCATCCTCAAATGCATGAACATTTAATTTTTGATAAAGGAGCAAAAAGTATGAAATGGAGCAAGGAAAGTCTCTTCAAAAAGTGGTGCTGGGAAAACTGGGCAGCTACATGTAAAAAAAATTGATTTGGACCTCTCACTAATACCATGCACAAAATCAGATCAAAATGGATTAAAGATCTCAACATCAGACCTGAATCCATAAACTACATTGAAGAAAATACAGGAAAAACCCTCCACGACATAGAAGCTAAAGGAATCTTCAAAGGTGAAACACCACTAATGAAGCAACTAGAAGCAGAGATAAACTATGTGACTACATGAAGCTAAAAAACTTTTGCACCTCAAAAGAAACTGACCAAGATACAAAGACAGTCCACAGAATGGGAAAGAATATTCACCCAATACCCATCTGATAAGAGGTTAATATCCAGGATATATCAGACACTGGTAGAACTTTACAAGAAGAAAACAGCCAACCCCTTCAAAAAATGGGAAGAAATGAATAGAAACTTCGACAGGGAAGAAATTCAAATGGCCAAAATGCATATGAAAAAATGCACATCATCACTAATCATCAGAGAGATATAAATCAAAACAACAATGATATATCATCTCATACCACAGAGTCTGGCACATATCCAAAAAGAGCAAGAAAAAGTGCTGTCGTGGATGCGGGGGAAAAGGGGACCCTCATCCATTGTTGGTGGGAATGTTGATTGGTACAGCCTTTTGGAAAACAATATGGACATTCCTCCAAAACTAGAAATTCAGCTCCCATTTGATCCAGCCATACCACTCCTGGGAATATACCCTGGAAGGCCAAAAACACACAGCAAAACACCATCTGCACTTTTATTTTCATAGCAGCACTATTCACAATAGCCAGAATCTGTAAACAACCAGTGTGCCCAAGAACTGATGACTGGATAAAGAAACTTTGGACATCTACACATTGCAATATTATGCAGCTGTTAGGAAAAGTGAAGTTATGAAATTTGCCTATAAATGGATGGACATGGAGAGGATCATGTTGAATGAACTTAGCCAGAAGAAAAAAGACAGATATAGAATGACTGCATTTATTATCAGGATATAAAAATTTCCATGATACCAATATCCAAGACTAGACAAAACATGGATCAGGATATCTTGTCAGTGGGTAGAACCTACTGCAAATGTGGGAGTCAGAGGTTAGGCAAGACAGAGAATGAATAAAAGAACAGTGTACTAACAATTACTGTAAATGATTCTTCCAGTGTAGAACTGAGCATTGAAAGCAGGCAAAAGTATATACATGATAACCTCTAACTGTATGTATCGCAAGCCACAGTGTTTACACAGAGGTGAAAATTGCCTACCATAGATGCAGGCTGGGGGAGGGGGAAATCATGGGACATTGGTGGTGGGAAATGGGCAGTGGTAGAAGGATGGGTGCTGGAACACTGTATGACTGAAACCCAAATATGAACACTTTTGTAACTGTATATCTCACGGTGGTATAATAAAAATATTTTTAAAAAAATTTTAAAAATGCTTACATGCATGCTTGCAAAGATATATTTATTACTTGAGAAAATATTTCACCTACTTGACAATTCCTTAGGGTGCTTACTTCCTATATTATAAACATAGAAACATACACAACACACACAGACACACACACACCCACACATCTTTTTTCTCATTGGTTTCATGAGTCTTTATAACGGTCACTGCAAAGGGACACAGACTACCTCATTTATAATGGTTGTTTTTGAGCGTGTATTAAAATGTTAACCATTTGGGTATAAATGATAAATGAAGTTCAAATAACAATGTGTGTTTTTAAATAACAGCACTAGAGTCGTATAGTGAATTGATTAAGACCATCAGCTTTGGAGTTGCAGACCATGATTTGAATAATGTTGCTGCCACTTATTGTGTAAACTTGGTAAAATTATATAATCTAGGAGTTACAGATTTCTTTTTCTTTAAAATGTAAACATTGAATTGCTTTAAACTTTAAATTAAGCAGAATCTTCAAAGTACCCAACAAAATGCACAGTATTACATTTTTTTAACAGATATGGTTACAGAAAATGTGATATTGTGGCTATAGTTTAATTTTAAGCCTGTATCACTTGTATCACTTGTTTTCCGTTGTTCATCAATTTGCTCGAGTGGGCACCAGTAACATCTCCATATGTCCTGTCGTGTGCTAGTGTAGTCCAAGGGCAACTGCTTGCTCCAGGAACATAAAGAGCCTCAAACCATTCGTTCAGGTCATGAGAATGAGGTCTGTAATTGTTACTGGTTTTTGGCATATCAAATACGACACGGGTAGCTTGCGCCACAATATCACATGTTTCAAACAAGCAAGATATTATTTATTTTTCATGGCAAATGAATAACAAAGAATGGTACAAATCTGTATAAAAGATACTGTCCATTTTGAATTATTTTAGCATAATCAATGTAATGTTAGTTTTTGCAGGATGAAAGACTAATTTATAGGAGTCAGCAGACACTTTGGCTGAAGGACCAACTCCTAAACTAGAGGCAAATCCTAAACTCATTCAGCTATGGTAATCCAGTAAGTAATTAACAATTATTTATTAGCATAAAATATGACCACATGGGCTTTTATCGGTAGAACAAGGATCTTATTATTAAATGTTACAAATATTATACTTGGTTCTCATTAGAAGAAAATAATGGTGTGTTCTACTTATGTTTATGTCAAAATTATTTAGAGCTACTCTCCACTCATAATAATAAAATGTTTCCAGGTATTTGTTTCCATCTTAGTGGTAGAGTTCATAATTGTCTCTAAGATCTGTAGCTCACTGCCCAACTTTGGAAAGTCTAAGATAAACAAAATTTCTGCATAGAATTCTCAGTCCCTGTGCACTCTCTATGAGTGAAACTTTTATACATGAGTAGAAAGCTGAAATTTCACTGAAGCTAAGAATAGGATGTAAATTGTTGGGTGACACGCCCTACTGAGCCTTAGCTTCCAGCTACATTTAAGTAATGTGGAGAGCTAGTCCCTGCCTTTGGGGACTCTCTGGAGCAGAACACAATGGGAGTTCGGGCATAATTGGACTGATTTCATAATTTTATATGGAATAAATATTCTTATTATGAATCTTTCTTGTCCCAGATCAATATTCTGTTCCCACGGGTCCCCATGTGGGACATACATGTAGATATCCTAAGAGTACTTGGGTACATTGGATCAACCACAATGTAATCAATTCTCCTAGTTCAGAGACATGCCAGTGCACCTCCGGGCAAACTAACGTGTCTCTGACTTTAAAAGTAATGCCAAAGTCAATTATTCTGATGGATTTTGGACCTGAATGGGATCCAGAGTATGGAATGTGCTAGCTATATTTTATGATAAAGGTATTAATGCCATTTTCTACAAATTACATTCCTGAACTGCTTTCTGGTTCAGAGATGCAGCCCCTCCTCACTTGGCTGGGGAGATTTTTGCCTCTGGAAATCAGCTCTGGCTTTTGTGAAGCTTGAGCCAAAGGCAACATAAAGATCTACATTTCAAAAGGGTCCTGGCTACATAGTCCAACCCAAGATGGTCTGGGCTGGAAGATTTTGGCGGTTTCTGTCTATAAAAGAAGATAGGATAAGAAGAAGGGGCCGTTTTGCCATTTTGGCTTCTCTTGGCATTTGCTTTCTCTCTGTCCCTCTCCATTCTCTGTTGGGCTTCAACACGTGGTGGCAGCCATCTTGGCCTACACGTGGCTGGGGTCCAGCTGGGAACCCAGAGTCCAGAGTTTTCCTGTTCTTGGACTGCATATCAGAACCTGTGATAATAAAGTCTTTTAAAACTGCACAGAATTCCGAGTTTTTATCTATTCCCGCACTGCTTGGGAAGTAGAAGGGACCTCATTTCCCCTGTATTGTTGGGGGCCCCAGTGGTCCCTGACAGTAGATGTAGGATTTTTTGCAGTATTTCCAAAGAATATTGATGTAACAAATGTGTACACATTTCTTTTTATTAAAATGTTTGCCTTTATTATCACCTACTAGCAATGTTAGCAATGTTATTGAAAGAACCTAGCCATGTCACAGCTATTACAAAAATGGACTACTAAGAGGTTTTAAAGAATATGAGAGTTGAGAAAAGATTTCTTTGAAACTGAAATTAGTCAAAAAATTCTACACAATTGCCCAACACCTATGTGGATGCCCACTTAAAAAAAAGACTGAAACAAATCAAGTAATATAGAGTAGGGGGTTGGAATTCAAGCCTATATCTTGTTAGCAATAAGTTAATTGGCAAAATTTACCGTAAGACATATAAAACCCTTATATGTTCTCCACCACACTAGGTTCACAATCTTCAGCCTGGAAACCAAAACTGCCATTTACCTAGTTTAATACTTGTTACAAGCAGGTATCCTGTTCACATTACTTTTATTAAAAGTAACTTTCATTTAGAAAAGTAACTGCCAAAAAGTCATGGGAAGGAACTTCTCGGGAGTTGCATGAACATTACTAGTAGAGAACAATATTGGACCAATAACAGTTTCCAAAACCACCACCAGCAAGACAATGTCCAGGACTTTTTTTTATATCACTTTAACTAGTTTTCTGTAATCTTTGCTTGATTATAATAATAAAATCTCATCTCTAGAAATGGTGTGAATTCATTTTCAAAATTGGCAAAATTATATAAATCTGACCAACTTCATAGGTAAAGGAAAATGGCCTCTGTAGGGTCTAAAGTCATCCCTTCCTGGCCATTTTTACCCTATTTAAAAAGGGCCGTGAAATTCCCTTGCAAGCGCTTATCATTTCAGTAAAGTCCCTTTAGTTTAAAAGTTCCTTTCAATAAAGTTCTTCTAAGTACCAATTCTCCTTGTGATTTCTATTCTAAAGAGCATAAGGACTCAAATCTAATATTCCTCCTTTCTACTATGTACGTGGAAAGAACCCAATCCTATGATCTAGCGGACTTCATACGCTTGATGAAAGGCATTGAAAAAATTATTCCTGGAGAAAGGGCTGAGAGATAACACAATGTGTAGAGCACTTATCTTGTACCTAGCCAACCCAGGTTCAATCTCCAATTCCCAGAGTACTGCCAGGAGTGATCCCTGAAAACACACACCCACATATATAAAACTGTATGTGTATTTTATATATAAATTCTAAATATATATAAATTTATATATGTATATATATATATATATATATATATATACCATATATATTCTAGAAGTAGCTTTTATCTCCCCTATCCCTCGTCTTGTACTTTTGGGAGCAGTAGACTTGAGGAGAAGAATCTGCTGGAAGGAAGAAAAATGTGGAGGAGAAAGGTACATTGTATAGTGTATTTTCAATTATTAGCAAGAAACTCTTTTGAGTACCCTCTTTTACTTTGTTGTTTTAACTTTAAAGTTTTGTCTGATGGGTTTTTTTTTTTTACTTCAGTGTGCTTCAATTAGTAAGTTTTTTTTAGTTTACTATTTATTCCAGATTCTAAAAATTTTATGATAGCATCCTTATTATCCAGTATCCTTTCTTCATTGAAATTTAAAAAACTGGGGCCGGAGCGATAGCCCAGCGGGTAGGGCATTTGCCTTGCACGCAGCCGGCCCATGCTGGCCCGGTTTGATCCCCGGCATCCCATATGGTCCCCGAGCACCGCCAGGAGTAATTCCTGAGTGCAGAGCCAGGAGGAACCCCTGAGCATTGCCGGGTGTGACCCAAAAAAGCAAAAAAAAAAAAAAAAGTGAAATTTAAAAAAAACTAACAGAAGTAAAACCTACTCATAGATACAAATTCTAAAAATACAGAAAGTTAATGGAGTAGATTTAATTAGTCATAGATTCCATATGTATTCTCTACTTGACTATGAAAGGCAAATTGAAATTTGTTGTACTTTATGAATAAGTATTTTTTAGTTCAGTAGAAATAGAAATAGTACTGTCCTTCTATAAAGGTGAATGTTAAATTTTGACAGATTAATTTGTATATAAACAAGCTACTTATGAAAATGATTTCATAAAATCTAGTCAATATCTCTACCAGTTCTACACATTGATTCCAAAATGTTATTCAGGGGCAGGAGCGATAGTTCAGTGGGTAGGGCATTTGCCTTGCATGCGGCTGACCTGGGTTCAATCCCTGGCATCCCATATGGTCCCCCACGTGATACCAGGAATGATTCCTGAGCACAGAGCCAAGAGTAGCCCCTGAGCATCGCTGGATGTGACCCAAAAAAGCAAAAAAAAAAAAACCACAAAAATATTATTCACTAATAAGTAGATTCAGTAATATTCCTTTCCTTAATGTTGATTAACCCTAGAATGGGTTTTCAAATAGCTCCTCTTTCATTAGAACCTATGAAAGCATCTGTGGGAACATCAGGCTTTTGACAGGAATGAAACACATTTTATTGCCAATTTTATTAATATTCATGCTTTAACATTTATTAATACTTATGCTTTTAACATTTATCACTTTAATTGATCTAGAAAA
>JAJIBD010005265.1:0-23352 GCA_021461705.1 Cryptotis parvus
CCATTCCTCCACCTCCATATTGGCGGGGTGGCTGCGAGCCCCGGCCACCACAGCCTGCAACAGCGGGAGAGAGACACTCCAGACCCAAGCTGCACCGAGCCGCATCGCGCGCCCAACACAACAAACAGTCTTAATAATAAGTTAAGGCCAGGTCCTTCCTGGATCTTTCACATTTATACACTGTATGCAGTTCTAGGCATGTTCTAGTCCTGACCTGTCATCCCAGTGACTCTAGCAAGAAGCCAGAGGAACCCCACACCATGAGGGCAGTCATTCTCAACATCCGGACTCCACAGCTCCCTCAGAGCGCCACCAAGAGAAAAAGCAGATCGCTCCCCTGTTGAGGTACATCAGTAAATGCACGAGATGAGAGCCTACTACTGAGAGTGTACCGCCCACACGGCAGAGCCTGGCATGCTAACCATGTTGTATTTGATATGCCGAAAACAGTAACAATTATAGACCTCATGCCCATGACCTGAAAGAATGGTCTGAGGCTCTTTGTGTTCCCGGAGCGAACAGATGCCCTTTGGGCAGCACTAGCTCGAGACAGGAGTATGGAGATGTTACTGGTGCCCACTCGAGCAAATCGATGAACAATGGGAGTACAAGTGATACAAGTGAATGTCACACTAGAACTCACTACTGAACTACTGAATATACACATAGATAATTACATCATAAACCGTAAGGCAAGTCACAAGATGTAGGAGAAGAGAAAAACAGAGACAGAAATAGAGATAGAAAGATGAGAGGAATGGAAGGGAAAAGAGAAAGAGAAAGGGAAAGAAATAAAAAGAACAGGACTCAAATGCGGCTGGGGAAGCTGGAACTCCGGCTCTCCCCAGGCTCAGCTGACCATGGGGCTCTCAGGAGGACAGACGGGTTTTGGGAGTGGGCCCATCACCTCTGGGGGTCCCGGAAGCAGCCAGATGAGACTCGCGCTCACCACACTAGCTGCCACCTTTGCTGTCCGGACGCTGCAGCCTATCAGCCCGCCCAGGAGGGATGCTACCTCAAGACCAGATTAACGTTCTTCCCTTCTCCGGAAGGGCGAGAGGGAGAGGATGCAGTTTGAGCGGTTTCAGAAAAAAAAAAAAAAAAAAGACCAGAGTAACAGCAAAACAAGTTCGAGCCCAGGTAGGCAGCTCCCAGATGTGGGAATCACTGGGAATTCGTCAGATGGAGCCAGGGTTCGGCCCTTCCCCCTCCATTTTGTAGAGCCTGGTGGCCCCATCCAGGAGCTGCCCGGGGGCGACCAGCCATAGCATGCAGAGACTCAAATGCGGCTGGGGTGGGGGCTCCCAGGAGGACATATGGATTTTGGGAGTGGGCCCATCACCTCTGGGGGGGTCCCGGAAGCAGCCCGATGAGACTCTCGCCCACCACACTAGCCGCCACCTTCGCTGTCCAGATGCTGATCACGAGGCCCCTAAGTCGCGCGGCTACGCGGTCCATCAAACTAGTGGAAACAGTTATGTCCTTTAATGCACTGCATTCTACGATGTGTAGGAAAGTTAGGCGGAAGGGAGAGATAGAGAGAAGAGAAAAAGACATACAGAACCCGCCAAGTAGCTCAAGTAGCTGAGGTGTGGAAGTGGGGAGGGAGGTGGGGACATTGGTGATGGGAGATGGGTTCAGGTGGAGGGATGGGTGTTGGAACACTGTAGAATCAAAACTGTACATGAGCATTTTGCAATTGTATGTCTAAAAGTGGTTCAATAATTTTTTTTTTTTTTTTTTTTTAGGTCACACCCGGCAATGCTCAGGGTTTTCTCCTGGCTCTGCACTCAGGAATTACCCCTTGGCGGTGCTCGGGGGACCATATGGGATGATGGGGATCGAACCCGGCCGGCATGGGCCGGCCACGGGCAAGGCAAATGCCCTACCCGCTGGGTTATGGCTCCGGCCCCTGGTGCAATAAAATTTGGGGAAAAAAAAATAAAGAACCTGCTATAAAGGGGCTGGAGCGATAGCCCAGCGGGTAGGGCGCTTGCCTTGCACGCAGCCGGCCTGTGCCAGCCCGGGTTCGATCCCGGCATCCCATATGGTCCCCGAGCACCGCCAGGAGTAATTCCTGAGTGCAGAGCCAGGAGAAACCCCTGAGCATCGCCGGGTGTGACCCAAAAAAAGCAATTAAAAAAAAAAAGGGGGTTGCTACTTTCCTATTTAGCGTTTCCTAAAAAAGCATGTAGCCAGTGATTCTACGGACATCTTTTCTAAAATTCAGAGTTACTCTTCCCAAAACCTTTATCCCCATAAATAGTAATTCTATCCTTTCACTCTTAATTTTTTTTTGGTGGGGAAGAAGGGTTGGGGCCACACCAGGCTGTGGTTCGGGCTTACTCCTGGCTCTGTACTCAGGAACTGCTGAGTGGGGCTGGAGGGACCAAGCTGGAGTTGGGCACACGGCAGGCAAGCACCCGACCTGCTGTTCAGCACCGAAGGTGACACACGACACCCCATCTGAATCCATCAGCTGCACCTACTGACCACACCTGGCCCACTTCTCTTTACCTCTCCTGTCCACCTAGTTCAAATCTCCGCCCCCGCCTTCGCAGTTCCACACAGCAACCGCAAAACACTTCTTCCAGGGCCAGCGGGACAGCACCCAGGGAGGTGCCCGCCTGGCATATGGATGGCGGGACTCAATCCCACGCCCCACACGGTTTCCAGACTGCCAGGAGCACTGCCCCGAGCACCGCGGGAGCACTCTCCCCGAAGTGCTGTGGGAGCACTCTCCCCAGCAGTGCAGGAGCACCTCCCAGAGCGCTGCGGGAGCACTGTCCCCAGGCACTGCGGGAGCACTCTGCCAGAGCGCTGCAGGCGCACTCTCCCCGAGCACAGCGGGAGCACCGTCCCCGGGCACCCTCCCCAGCGCCGCGGGAGCACTCTCTCCGAGCTCGGTGCCTTTTCGTACATTAAACGCAAGGCTCTGCATCCCACAAATATCTATATGTCTATTTTTTTTGCTTTTTGGGCCACAGCCGGCGGCGCTGGGGGCCCCGTGGGATGCCGGGTGCTGAGCACGGCCGCGGTGACCCCAGAGGCCACGGGGGAGCACCGCGAGGACGAGGACGCAGCACGCGGGCTGTGGTTTCATTGCTGTCGCTCCGAGATTGTAGGCCCAGGTGGGTCCCGGCCTCGAGCCTCACGCGCCGGTCCCGCGTTTCCGCGCAGCTCGGCGGCCGGAGGGTCCCGAGGGGCGGGGGCTGCGGCCACCCGGCGGCGCCCGCCCGTTACTCGCTTCACCTTTGTCCCCCGCCCCGGGCGCGCGGGGATTCGGCCTTACCTGCGCGACGGGCACCGCGCACAGGGGCCGCCCTGAGCCCCACGGCCACCGGCGCGTGCCACGGCCTCAGCAGCTCCGAGAAGCGGCGCTTCCTGCAGCTCGCCACGGCCGGCCCCGCTCGGTACCTGCGGGAGAAGGCCGTGAGCAGGGCCGCCACACGGCCTCAGGCTTCCGACGGGCGCCCTGAGGGAAGGGGCGGGGGGGGGGGGCGGGCGCGGCTCCCGGCGGCGACCCCCGCCCACCCAACTCGCAGGTACCTGAAGTAGGAGGCGACGCCCGCGACAACCAACGCCTCAGAGCCGCCATCCTGCGGCCCGCGGACGCCTCACTCAGACGCCGGAAGTGGTGCACTTGGAGGGCAGGGGGCGGGGCGAGACCTCCTGGGGCGGAGCCTGATCCTTGGCCCCGCCCCGAGCAGCGGCGGGATTGGGCGGCCGGGAGGGGCGGGGCCAGGTAACGGACAGTAAACGGCCCCGCCCCGCGCCAGCAGCCTCGCCCCGAGCCAACCGCCGGCGCGGCCCGCACGGGGCGGCCCCGAGGGGCGGAGGCGCCGGGCACGGGTCGGTTGGCGCGGGGCGAGGCGCGCGGCACGCTCCTCTGCTTAGCGGGGCGTGCGCGTCCGGCGGGCTGGGGGCGCTGTCACTTCAGCACCAGGAAGTAGGTGGTCCAGCCGGCCAGGAGCAGCGCCCCGATGAGCACCGTGTAGCTGAGGAGCACGAAGGCCAGCAGCTCCCGCAGCAGCTGCAGCACGTGCACGGTGGAGGCGGCCGGCATCGCCGCGCGCTGGGGTCCCGAGAGCTGCGGGGCAGGGGGCGCCGGGACAGCCCTGAGCGCTGGCCCCGCTCTGCATTCACGCTCGGCGCCCCCCACCCAGCGTCCCCGTGCCGCCCTGGCCAGCCTGGCTTCTGCGCTGCTCCCTCCCGGCGCGCCCCGTCCACCCACCTCCTGCATTTTCCACGGTGCGCGCGGCCGGAGCCGTGCGGCTTCGCTCCCCACCCGCGCGGCACAGACCCCCACTGTTAGCACGGGGCGAGGGCTGCGCCCCGGGGTCCCACATGCTGCCCTTCCCCAGCCTGGCCCTCGGGGAAACTTTCCCCGGCTCACCGGCTGCTCCGGGGCTGCGTCCGGATGGCTGTGCGCGCTCGGGCCGGCTGCGCGGGGCTGAGCGACTCTCGGGCGCGCCCGCACTCAGCAACTAGGTGTGGTCTGGGGACCAATCACCGGCTCCACGTGGTCCCTGCGCTGCCAGCCAGGGCTCTGGCAACCCTGCCCAAGCGCCGCCCGAGTGACCGCCCAGCCCGAGGTTGCCCGCGAAGCTCCTCGGAGGGGCCGAGCCGGCGGCACCCGGGGGGCACTTCATGTCCCTTCTTGTCCGCTTGCCTGAAGCCTGCCAGCGGCGCGCCCCGTCAAGCAGAGCGGCCGCACTCTACGGGAGATGGACCCGGGGGCCCACCACTACAGGGCACCCCATGGTGATGGTCGGGCGCAAGCAGGCACTGTCCAGTGCGAGCCACATCAGAGCCAAGCTCCCGAGGGCCGCAGCTTCCAGCTCAGCAGATCCTCTCTCGCTGGCTCCCCAACTTGGCCTCCGTCAAATACGAGGCAGAGCGAGCCAGCAGGGACCTGTGCGGGCAAGAGCAGCCCTCACCACCCAGCCAGAGGGCAAAGTGCGGACCCCCCCGGGCGCTGCCCCTTACAGCGAATAATCCTGTCCTCTGCCGGTAACCACTGGTTCCTGACCTTCTAAGAAGCAGGCAGTGGGGCCATCTGCCCCTTCATCAGCATCATCATGCTGAAGCAAATGGCCCTTAATTTGATCAGGCTCTCTTATGATCAAATCATCCCGGCCGCAGCCCGCTGAAGACAGGCACATTATCAGCCGCGCAGGAAGACAGTGGGTAGTAATTGCTCCCCAGAGAACTGGCCACGGGCAGGGCTTCTGGGTCCCAACAAGAGGACACGGCCGAGGGCTAGAGCTCATCCTACAGAGTGACCGCAGAGCGGCGCTGCTAACGCAGGCTGGCTTCCCTCCCCGCGCGCCAGCCCGGACGACACTCAGCTGCGTGCTCTGGCCTGAGCCACGGGCATCCACCCGACCGAGAACTTCATTAGCACCAGAGTAGGTGAACTGAGAAATGTGACGTTCATGTCTGCACTGAAGCCAGAGAAGTGGAGACCCATATCCGCTTTGTGTAATCGTCGGCTGATAAAGCTGCTTCTATGCATGCCCCTAAAGGCCGTGGGTGAACGTGACACATGAGCTCGTGCAGGCCCCGTCCACCCTCCGGCTGGGCGGCCTCACTGCCGGGACACGCGCCTTGCTCACACTCCGTCTTCTGGTTTGTGTTTTTTTTTTTTTTTTTGCGCTTTTGTGTCACACCTGGCGATTTTCAGGGGTTACTCCTGGCTCTGCACTCAAAAATTACTCCTGGAAGTGCTCTGCGGACCCTATGGGATGCCGGGGATCAAAACTGGGTTATGCGCAAGGCAAACATCCTCCCCACTGTACAATCACTCCTGTCTCTCTAATGTTTCCTGCACATCTTTTCAGCATATGTGCTGCCAAAGAGAGGACCCTGCTCCCTTTTTTTTTTTTTTTTTTTTGCACACCCGGAGTTCAGTTCCCCACTCCCCCCGGACCATAGGAGCCGGGATCCAGGCGGCCGGCCGCCCGCAAGGCAACGCCCCCGCTGGGCCCCCCCCCCCCCCTGCTCACTTTTCAAAAGTATTTATTTTTAACTCAGGTATCTCAAATGTAAGCACTTTCTCCTTACGGCAGGTCAAGCTTTACTCAGACAAGTGAGAGAGAAGAGAGCTGAGAATGTGAAACAAACCGCTTTTTTTTCCTTTTTTGGGTCACACCCGGCAATGCTCAGGGGTTCCTCCTGGCTCTCCACTCAGGAGTTACTCCTGGCAGTGCTTGGGGACGCTATGGGATGCCAGAGATGGAACCCAGGTTGGCCACATGCAAGGCAAACGCCCCCCCCGCTGTGCTGTCGCTCCGGCTCCTGCAGGACATTTTCCTTTTTTTGTTTTGTATTTTTGCTTTTTGGGTCACACCCGGCGATGCTCAGGGGTTACTCCTGGCTCTGCACTCAGGAATTGCTCCCTGGCGGTGCTGGGGGGACCATATGGGATGCCGGGGATCGAACCCGGGCCGGCACAGGCCGCGTGCAAGGCAAACGCCCTACCCGCTGGGCTATTCCTCCGGCCCCCGACATTTTCAAGAGTTGACCCAGGCCTGCTCCCAGGAGACGCATGGCAGCGAGCTCATGGCCACACTAGACCCAGCGCGTCTGTCCTGACACGAGCCCCAGAGCCCAGGAGAGCCGAGTGGGCTGGAATCGCATCCCATGTGCCCAACACTGAGAGGCAGGGGTCTCCTCCAGGCCTCCTGGCCGTTCGAGGATAACCAACACCCTTAACAGCAAATACTTGAAAAACGATTTCCGGAAAAGGAGCAATTTCAGGACATGCCCAATGACAGGAGGTCAAGGTCAAATCCATCCAGGGCACGCAAACCTGCACACCACCACCCCCAACCTTAAATGACCTTTCAGAGACGGGTCATTTCTCCAGTGCGGTATCAGAGACTCTGGGGACGGCATTAAGTGCCGTGAACCACATTCTGCAGGAAAGAGTCTCTGGGCAGGGGAACAGGGTCCTGGGGCCCGCGGGCGACCTGGGCTCAGGCCCCAGCACTTACACCGACCGCTGGCTGCCCCGTCTCCACTTCCACCCTGCGGTCCCTGCTCCCCTCCTTTGAAAGTCCCCATCTGTGCCCCCAAACCAACGGTCCATCCGCCATCCCCGGTGCTTCCAGAGACCAGCAGGGACAACCGTAAGCTGAACAGTCACAAGTGGCGCTTCCTTCACTCAGAGATTCGCAGCTCTCCTCCAGGGGAGCAGAGGCAGAAGCCGGGCAGAGGCTGCCTGACTGGTCTGACCCGGGAACTTCCGCCCCTTGCAACGGCCCTCGGGAGGCACCTCGGGCTCTTCAGTTTTCTCTTCACGCCTTAAAAGGCTTTTCCATGAGGGACCTCGATCCAAGTGGCCCCGCTCATGAGCTTGGTGGTGGCGATCACGTACTCGGTGCCTCCGTCCTCCAGCTGGGACAGGAAGCGCAGGGCGGCGATCTCGGCGAAGGTGACGCCCCGAGGAAGAAGACCAGCGTCACTCGGTTTTCTCCCGGCTGACCTAGGGTGAACGGTTCAGAAGCATTTGGAGGGCGTGGGCAGGCTTCCCGCAGAGGGCCGGGGCCGACCCATGCACACCACCCCGCAGCGGCGTGGACCTCACGCTTTCTTCTGTAGCCCCGTGGGCAGCGGCTGCCGCTCCTCGAAGTGGGGACCTGGGAGGATGCGCAGAACTTCCTCGATGCTGCGCCAGCCGGGCCGGGCGAGCAGCTGGGCCAGCCGCGCACGCTGAGCGGGGCGTAGCCGCTGTACACGCATCGATATGTCCGTGGGGCTCTGCGGGATTCGAGAGCGGCACTTACGCGTCACCATCTGCTTTCTGGGTAACGCAGGCTTTGACCTGTTTATTTTTTGCTTTTTGGGTCGCGGCCGGTGAGGCTCAGGGGTTACTCCTGGCTCTGCTCGCAGGAATTACCCCCTGACGGTGCTCAGGGACCACATGGGATACCGGGATCGAACTCGGGTCAGCCATGTGCAAGGTGACCACTCTACTGCTATACTATGGCTCCGGCCCGATTGTTTTCTTTGGCCCTCTGCGGGAAGGGACGTGGAGACCTCGGGGCCCAGTAACGCTACTTCCAGGCATTCTTTCAAGTGCGGGCTGTAAGCGATCAGAGGCAAATCCAGTCCAGTCTCTGAAGGGTAACACTGTGTGACAGCCCCCAACTCCACACGACCCATCTGAACCCCCCCATCTCTCACAGTGGACCCAAATGCAGACAGCCCTGACTGACCACTGTGAGCCCAAGTTGCAACTGTCCCCGACCCTACTGCTTGAGGCTGGCCTGTCCCAGACCACAGGCGTCTTCCTGGGTCCGGACTGGATTCCCTCCGCCCTGAGCCCTAGCAGGCAAAGACCCTGCTTCCTGCCACCCCCCAGATTGAAAAACTCTCCAACAACCCTAGCGCAGCGCCTGGCTGCTGCAGGGCAGCGCCTTCCTGCGGGGCCGCCACACCACGGGGCTGTGTGTGTGTGTGTGTGTGTGTGTGTGTGTGTGTGTGAGAGAGAGAGAGAGAGAGAGAGAGAGAGAGAGAGAGAGAGAGGGAGAGAGGGAGCACACATGTGGTGGGGCGGAAGGCTCAGTTCGCCTGTGAGGCTCATGTGTGCCGTCCGTGTGAAGGCTCAGTTCGCCTGTGAGGCTCATGTGTGCCGTCCGTGTGAAGGCTCAGTTCGCCTGTGAGGATCATGTGTGCCGTCCGCGTGAAGGCCTCGGTTCGCCTGTCAGAGTGGTGTGCGCGGCGCCTGTTGAAGGCCCCGCTCACCTGCTCGTTCACATCGTCCATCCAGAGGCGCAGAGTCTTGCGGATGGTGGGGTAGCTGTTCCTGCCCCCCAGCTGGGGCCTCCAGCAGCCCGGCCTTCTCCAGGTTGTGTAACGTCAGGATGTGCTCGTAGCCGTAAGTCTGCAAGAGAAGTTGGGGGGCTCACTAGATCTCCCACTTTCCAAGACAGAGAGAACATTTTCACTCTCGCTTTGTTACTGCGGCATACAAGACCAGCGCCTGATCCCTGTTCCAAGCTCTTGGCCCCGCATGGGCAGGCTTCAGGAAGGGTCAGATAATCCAGGGGGCACTGCAGCGAGAGCTACGAGAAAGGAAAGACTGAGAAAGTCTACCCCCTAGAGCGGCATTTCCCGGCTGTACTGTTTTGCTTGTGCCCAGGGCTTGCTCCTTGCTGTCTTCAGGGGCCGTCCTGGCAGGGCTTGGGGGGAACACAAGGGTGACAGGGACCGAACCCAGGCGGCCTTCTCCAGGTTGCAAGGCAATGCGCCTTTTATTTTGCTTTCTGGGTCATGCGGGCAACGCTCAGAGGGTTAATCCTGACTCTATACTTGGGAATTACTCTCTGTGATGCTTGGGGACCATCTGGGATGCCGGGGATTGAATCCGGCTCAGCCACCTGCAGGCAAACGCCCTCCCCGCTGTGCTGTGGCTCTGGCAAGTGCCTTCTTTTTACGGTCACACCCGGCGATGCTCAGGGGTTACTCCTGGCTCTGCACTCAGGAACTACTCCTGGCGATGCTCGGGGACCCACATGGGATACCGGGGCTCGAACCCAGGTCAGCGCGTGCAAGGCCAAAGCCCTCCCTGCTGGGCTGTCACTCCAGCCCCTGACAAGTGCCTTTTTCAAAGACTTCTCCCTTCGCAAATTAGTGACTTGGAAACACTGACCTGGAGAATTTCTCTTCTGTAATAATCCAGAACCTTCTGCTTGAGCCCACTATTGCACACCGACTGCAGGCACACGAGCCTGAGCACCTTCACGAGCGGATGCTTCTGGGCGATGCAGTCCTCGATGTAGCTGTTGACCTGCGGACACGCCACGCTCACGCACGCACCCCTGCTCGGGCCCTCCCTGGGGACACGCCACGCTTCAAGCACGCACCCCTGCTCAGACCCTCCCCTGGGGACACGCCACGTTCACGCGCGCACCCCTGCTCAGACCCTCCCTGGGGACACGCCACGCCTCACGCACGCACCCCCTGCTCAGACCCTCCCTGGGGACACGCCACGCTCACGCACGCACCCCCTGCTCAGACCCTCCCTGGGGACACGCCACGCTCAAGCACGCACCCCTGCTCAGACCCTCCCTGAGGACACGCCACGTTCATGCATGCTCCCCTGCTCGGACCCTCCCTGGGGACCACGCCACATTCACGCATGCTCCCCTGCTCGGACCCTCCCCTGGGGACACGCCACGTTCACGCATGCTCCCCTGCTCAGACCCTCCCCTGGGGACACGCCACGCTCATGCATGCTCCCCCTGCTCAGACCCTCCCTGGGGACACGCCACATTCACGCATGCTCCCCTGCTCGGACCCTCCCTGGGGACACGCCACGCTCACGCATGCTCCCCTGCTCAGACCCTCCCTGGGGACACGCCACATTCACGCATGCTCCCCTGCTCGGACCCTCCCTGGGGACACGCCACCTTCACGCATGCTCCCCTGCTCAGACCCTCCCCTGGGGACACGCCACGTCTCACACATGCTCCTCTGCTCAGACCCTCCCTGGGGACACGCCACGTTCACACATGCTCCTCTGCTCAGACCCCTCCCTGGGGACACGCCACGTCACAACACCCCTGCTCAGACCCTCCCTGGGACTGCCACCCACGCAGCTCCCGCGGCCCCCGGGGGCAGCGCATGCTCCCCAGTCCCTCCCTGGGGACACGCCACGCTCACACATGCTCCCCTGCTCAGACCCCTCCCCTGGGACACGCCACGCTCACGCATGCTCCCCTGCTCGGGCCCTCCCCTGGGGACACGCCACGTTCACGCATGCTCCCCTGCTCGGGCCCCTCCCTGGGGACACGCCACGCTCACGCATGCTCCCCTGCTCGGGCCCCTCCCTGGCACGGTTCAGGGCTCAAATCAAGGAGTGGCTGGGAGACACCTGTGTGGCTCCCATTCCCGTCCTCCCGTCCACACCCTCTGGACAAACACATCCTCCAGAGACCGTCCTTCCCGGCGGCGACGACGGAGCAGCCTCAGTAAAGTAAGAGGGATTTGCAGAGAGGAAGGGCACCTGCCTCAAGCAAGCCACGTGGGGTCTGACGGGCAGACGGGTACAGGGCCATAGAGCCCATCCTCTCAGGCTGCCAACGGCTACTTTATCTGTGATGGCCCCCAGTGACCCGTGGGCATCAGGGCTGGGTCTCACTTCTCTGAGGACAGTAGGACAGCCTGCCACACACACACACACACACACTATATATATATATATATATATATATATATATATATATATATATTTTTTTTTTTTTTTTTGGCTTTTGGGTTATGCTGGGCAATGCTCAGGGTTACTCCTGGCTCTGCACTCAGGAATTACTCCTGGCAGTGCTTGGGGACCATATGGGATGCCGGGGATTGAACCCGGGTCAGACACATGGAAGGCAAACGCCCTACCCCAGTGGACTGTCACTCTGGCCCCACAGATATATCCAATGGGACATACGCCCCTCGTATACTCAATACAAAGCCCTTTTCTTGACAGTCAGTAGCTCCACACGTCACGTTGTCCTGAAAATTATGCAGGCCAGGCAAGGGAAGCGAAAGTGATTCCCTTTCTACCTGGAGTTCACTGCTTGCTAATCCCACAACTATTAGTTAAAATGGTTTTTACTGTTCACATACCTTATCAGTGTCTATTCCAGACATAAACTCCTGCTCCACGGTTAATTTATCAAAGAAGTCTTCAGATGCTAAAGCATAATAAACACATGTGAAACTTACAAGTGAAATAACAAAACAAAACAAAACAAAAAACCCTTCACAAGGGGGCCAGAGCGATAGTCCAGAGTGGAGGGCGTTTGCCTTGCATGCAGCCAACTCGGGTTCGATCCCCAGCATCCCGTATGGTCCCTCGAGCACTGCCAGGAGTAATTCCTGAGTGCAGAGCCAGGAGAAACCTCTGAGCATCGCCGGTGTGGCCCAAAAAAGCAAAAAAAAAAAAAAAAAAAATAAGCGCTCATTTCTTCCAGAGGCGTGCGAAGAAGCCAATAAGCACCCAGTTCTGTCATCAGCAGGAAGGAACCGTCTAGAACAGTGCGGCCAACAACACGCGCCCCGAGTACGGACAGACACAGGGGACCGGCTCCCTGGACTCCAACAGCACCTCAAGAATTTCCCCCCCTTCCCTCCACATTAATTAAAGCAATTCCCCCAAGAGTATTTTACTAGTTTTGGTTTGTTTGGGGGCCACACCTGATGGTGCTGAGGGCTCACTCCTGGCAGGTTCAGGAGACCAAATGGACGGCCGAGATTAAACCCGGCTGTGTGCACGCCCCTACACTGTTACTCCAAGCTTTTACTTCCACATCAGGCTGAAACCAGTTTGGCCAACGCAATGCCAGGGCCTGGTGAAGCAGTGCTGGCTCCACCCAGCAGCCAGGGAGCCCTCTGAGGGTGCACTGGCCCGGCACCTCCTGAATAGATGCAGCGAGGTGCCACAAAACCCAACAGTCCAACTCTGAACATGTCTGAGGACACACGCAGTTAGCATGGAGGAACAACACACAACGTGACATAGAGGCCTGGGGGCCCCCAGGAAGAAGCAGGGACAGCGACCATGACCGCCAATACACAGCGTGTGGACACACTCACTCGCCACGCCCTTGATGAGCTCGGCAATGGAGGTGTGGTTGGCGAGGGGAGCCCCGGGCCGCCTGCATGTGGGGCAGCTGGGACACGAACTGTTTGATCTCTCCCACCGTCTTGGCGTTGTGTCTTTCCTGAGGCAGAGGAGGAAGCAGAGGGGAGGTCACAGAGGCTGGGGACGGCACGCAGGGGCACCAAGCCACACCTCGCTGCAGAGAGGGTTTTGAAGGGTCAGGCTCCCGGGAGTCTCAGGGCATGAAGTCACGTGAAAGGCGGCTCCAGGCTTACTCCTGGCTCAGTACTCAGGGACCATATGGGATGCCGGGGGATGGAAGCCAGGATGGCGTGCAAGGCAACGCCCTCCCCGCTGTGCCATCACTCCGGCCCCCAAAATGAATTTTTTAACGTGAAAGCGGAGCCTAGAGGCCACCCGAGCCCACCCGACATCGCATGGACCCACAGAGCCCACGTGGCCATAGCCCGGACTCTGCACGGCCCATCAGGGTCCACGGGGTCTGGCCGTTCCAGTGGTGTGGAGGTAACACACCCTGTACCTCCACAGCCACGAGCGCTAACACTCACATACACACTAGGCTGAACAACAGCAAATCAAAGTGTAAAACGGTAGTTCCTGGCCCAAGGCCAGCATTGGGGGTGGGGACTTGCCTTCTAGCAGCTGACCAGGGCGCAGTCCCCGCCCCCACACAGTACCCCAAGGCCTGCGAGGAGTGAGCTGTGGCCACAGAACAAACAGAAATTGAGTTGGCTAAGTGCGGAGGGAGGGAGCCAGCGGCCACGGGACGGATTTGGACACCGTGGGGAGTTTGGAGCTGGATTAGTGAATGACTGAGACGCTTATCAACACTTTGTAAATCACAGTGAATAAGTAAAAAAGTGAACAATAAAACCAAGTAAGACCAAAGTAACTTCAGAAACATAACAACAATGGGGCTGGAGGAGCGCGGAGGACTGGGCGTTTGCCTCGCATGCAGCTCGCCTGGTTCAGTCCCCCACATACCATGTGGTCCCCCCAAGCCCACCAGGAGTGATCCCTGAGCACAGAGTCAGGAGTAAGCTCTAAGCACTGCTGGTGTGGCACCACGCCCCAAAAAAAAGAAAAACACAAAAACTAATACAGTAGCTATAATTCTTAGTAAATATGGAATCAGGAAATCCATCCATCTTTCATCACTGTCTCACTGTCTTCCCATTGTCCATCGATTTGCTCAAGTGGGCACTAGCAACATCTCCATGAGTCCTGTCACAAGCAAGTGCAACCCAAGGGCATCTGCTTGCTCCAGGGACAGGAGGAGCCCGAAACCATTCTTCAGGCCATGGAACTGAGGTCCGTAATTGTTACTAGTTTTTGGCATAACAAGTAAATAAAACACGGGTAGCGGTGCCAGGCTCTGCCGTGTAGGTGGTATAGTCTTTACTGATGAAACTTAAATGGGGAAGATTATGGAGCTCATAAAAAAAAAAAAAAAGAAATTTAGGTTCTTCTACTGATACAGACAGGCCCCCAATTATTTTTCTTTTTTTTTTTTTTTTTTGCTTTTGGGTCACACCTGGCGATGCTCAGGGGTTACTCCTGGCTCTGCTCTCAGGAATTACTCCTGGCGATGCTCAGGGGACCATATGGGATGCCGGGGATCGAACCCGGCCGGCTTAGGCCGGCCGCATGTAGGGCAAATGCCCTACCGCTGGGCTATCGCGCCCCGCCCCAGGCCCCCAATTTTTTTTTCTTTTTGGGTCACACCCGGCGATGCTCAGGGGTTACTCCTGGCTCTGCACTCAGGAATTACTCCTGGCGGTGCTCGGGGACCATATGGGATACCGGGGATCGAACCCGGGCCGGCATAGGTCAGCGCGTGCAAGGCAAACGCCCTACCCGCTGGGCTATCGCTCCGGCCCCAGGCCCCCAATTTTTTTGGGCGTTTTGGGTTACACTCAGCAACACTCAGGGGTTACTCCTGGTTCTCTGCTCAGAAATTACTCCTGGCGGTTCTCGGGGGACCATGTGGGATCCATCCTTCATGCAAAAAAAAAAAAAACATTTAAAACAGTAAATAGGGGCCGGAGCAATAGCACAGCGGGTAGGGTGTCTGCCTTGCACACGGCTGACCCAGGTTCGATCCCCGCATCCCGTATGGTCCGGAGCACTGCGGGAGTAACCCCTGAGCATTGCCGGTTGTGATCCAAAGAGCAAAAAACAAACAACAACAAAAAACCCCACAACAGTAAATAAAGTATCCTGAAGTTAAAAAATTCAGCTATCATTTTACTGACTCAAGTTTCAAAACTGAGCTGAAGCAAGAATTAGGGAGCAGAGCAGATGAGGGCAAGAGGTGATAATGAGCAGATGAGGGCAGGAGGTGATAATGAGCAGATGAGGGAGGAGGTGATAATGAAGCTGGAGAGGGGAGGGGGCCGGGAGCCGGCTCTCATTATCACCTGCCCCACCCCCAGCCCCCAGCCACTGCTGGGCTAAACTGGGAGCTCCCCAGACGCAGGAGTTAGCAGGCTCTTGTCAGAGGTGGAAGGAGGAAGACGGGACCGTGAGTACAAACGGCAGAAGTGGCCAAGGCGGGCAGTGAACCAGGAGGGAAACCTGGAGCCCACTTTCCCGGGAGCCGGGCGGTGGGAGACGCTGGGGCCCTCCCAGCCCACCTGCAGCCGGGCCCCAGACCCGGTCACCTCAAAGGCGGCCGAGATGACCTTGGCCTTCTTGCTGAGCACGGCGCCCACGGCGTTGAAGTTGCGGTCGCGGATCTCGGCGCACAGCTCCTCGGCCGAGTTCAGGGGGCAGCTTCTTGGCCTCCGTGGGCAGGTCCTTCCCGTCGCCCTGCTTCTTTGGCGCGAATTTCTCAGGAGGCAGCTTTACGTGACCTGCACAGGACGGGACAGCCTGAGTCAGGCTCCAGAGACTTCCGTCACCGGGAGCACGGAGGGTGCCAGGGCGAGCACTGGGCGTGAGTGAAGCGGAGCATGAGCCCAGGGGCGCTGGTGCTTTCCAGGCCCAGCCCATGGGCACCTCCCGTCCCTACTGCTACCTGGCCTCAAGCGGACTCAGGACTGGCCCCTTGCCACAGACACACTCACCAGGGCGGCCACCATCGGTCCCGGTGCTCTGCAGGCCAGTGGCGTGAGCAACCGTATCCATGTGGGCTGGTATTCCAACAAGGCAATAGGAACTCAGGACACACCGCAACACGCATGCATTTGACATGTGTGAGGGGGAGGCGGCTTCTTTCCTCTCTCTCTGACGTTTGGGCCACACCTGTCAGTGCTCAGGGATCTTTCCTGGGGCCCAAACCCAGGTCGGCGTGGAGCGGCAGAGCTTACAGGACTGTCTCCCCGAGCGCCAGAGAAGTGCCTTGTGCTGTCACCTCTGGAACAAGAGGCAAAATCCACCCCTACCTCTGAAGAGCGGGAAGACGCCTCATTCCACTCAGATAAGAAACACCCCGAATCCAGGGACCAAACCCAACCCCATGACCTCTGACCTTGTCCTCTGCAGATGGAGCCCGCCCTTCCTCACATTGGAGGCCTCTGATTGGTGTCCCGATATAGCCACCATGCCAAGTGGTCCGGTGTTGTCTGACACTACCGTAAGTGGTGCGTGGCTGTGCAGCTTAAATCATCTGCATTGCCTTAAGCCGGGGGGCCTTACGTTAAAGAGGTCCCTCCAGGGAAAATCACAACAGGAGATTGGAGGAAGGAACAGATAAGACAGTTTGATTCTAATAACTCGGGATAGTGTTATAATTTCTTTCGTGAGACTCATCATGGAAAGTGCTATCTAGCGTGGACATCCTTCTTCTTATCCCCCGTGGGTCCTAGCGCGAACAAACTAGGATTTGCCAGGAGCGAGTGTGGCCACGTTGTGACCAACGGTTCAGATTCAGCTCTGCTAAGATCAAAGGAGAGGTCATGCTGGCCCGGTCAAAGGCGGGCCCGTAAGGTTCTCTCAGTAAAACAGGGGCAGAGCACCTCAAACTACCCTGGAGCAGAGTACAGTGAACAAGGACCTTGTGGGGGTTGGAGATCACCATCCAGTGCGTGGAGTTCACGGTCTGAAATTATGATGTGACTCCCCGTGTTACACATCCTGAGATGCTTGTTCTTAGGTGTGATTCCTGTGCCAAGCCCCTCTCCACAGTGCTCCCTGTCATCAGCGTGTGTATAGACCTGAGTTAGGAGTGGCTTACGGGAAGTTGGAGAGAAATACAGTTTTGGGAAAAAGCATCCATGTTGGGGAGATCTGGACCTGAGCACAGGTCTGAGCGACCTGACCAGCAGGCACAGGTCTGGGGTTCTCCTGCCCTGGACTGTAGTGCAGAATTTGCTTAATTACTGGTGATAAGTAAAAGCCTTTTGGAACCGTGCTGGACTCGTGGATTTTGTCTGTCTGCGGCCGGCCCTTAAGGTAAACAGGAACTTGATTCCCTGTTATTGTTGAGGACCCCAAAGAATCCCTGACAATCTGCTATCTTCAAATATTCTCTGACTTACACACAAAAGGCTGCGCCTTCGAGAACAGTCACCTTTGAGATTTATTTTAGCCAGATAACGCCTTAGGGACCTGAACCTTTGGGAACAGCCACTTCTGAGTTTTCTTTTTTTTTTTTTTTTTTGCTTTTTTGGGTCACACCTGGCGATGCTCAGGTTACTCCTGGCTCTGCACTCAGGAATTACTCCTGGCGGTGCTCAGGGGACCATATGGGATGCTGGGGATTAAACCCAGGTTCGCCACATGCAAGGCAAACACCCTACCCACTGTGCTATCGCTCCGGCCCAACCTTTGAGATTTATTTTGGCCAGATAACCTCTTAGGGGCCGAGGCCACCTCACGTACTGTTCTGGATGCCATAGATCTCGTCAATGAGCCCTTCGTAGGGTCAGCTGCGTAGCAAGAGGCGCCAATAAATCCACGCCCGGTCGAGCAACAAGAGGTTATCAAACACAGGAAATATCGAATTCTGGCTTCCTGTAAACTCTCTCTTCATCCTGATCATCATATTGGCCACTTGCTGGAAAAGGAACAGAACCAGGCGGGGCCGTTCGGCAACAGGCAGTTTGATCCCCAGCACCTCATAAGGTGCCCCGTGCAGGAGCACTGAGGGGTGCAGCCCACAGTCCCCAGAAGAGAGAGAGGAAGAATTTTGGAGGAGTCGCTGCACCAAGGAAGGGCCGCAGGGTCAGGTGACAGCACAGCCCGACAGCCCAGAGCTCACAGGAGCACTGAGAGCAGCTCGCCCTGTAGGGACGGGCCCACCCCTCCTCGCTTCCCGTCCCTTTCTCCTCCCTCCTCCCTCTACTGCCCCATCTCCTGTCCCCTCCTTCCGGTCCTTGGCAGGGACACTGTGGCTCACCCCTGGCGCACTCCCGCCCTTGCCGAAGATCTGGGGATGGTCCCATACAGGGCCTGCAGCGCCATCAGCCCCTTGGCGGCGTGGGTAGAGGCTGGTCTGGTCGCTGTCCAGGTAACACTCCTGCGGCAGGAAGTCAGGCACGTGGGCAAGGGCACCGGGGGGACCCGCCTTGCCAGTGCCCACTTGGGGGGGACTCCGGGCCTTTCTGCCAAGCTGCTTGCTGGCCAGCTTCAAGGCCCTGAGGCAGCAGCTCTGGCCAGAGTGGAGCCTTCTGGGGGGTGAGCGTCGCCGGGCAGGCGCGGAGAGGCTGGTCTCCTGGGACGCACATCCCACGTGACCCACAAGAGAACTCTGAGCTTCCGACAGGACAGGCAGCCAAGTAACACGAGGAGCCCCAGCGTCGGGAAGGGCTCAAGCCCGGAGGGCACCAGGTCCACTTTGACATGCAACAGAAAGAACATCTTCGGCCCAGAAACAGCAAAGTGCACGCACGCGTACCCTGCAGCCCGAGGTACAGCAGTGCCATCGCCGACTTCAATGGGGGCCTCCAGCAGGGCCCCAAGATCACCTCTTGTGCCTCAATCCCTTCACCCACCAAATGCCAGGAGTAATTCCTGAGTGCAGAGCCTGGAGTAACCCCGAGCTCGCTGGGTGTGACCCAAAAAGAAGAAAAATAATGGTTTGTCACCACAGACACCTCAAACTCCTCTTTTATTTTTATTCTTGGCTCACCCACCCAGGGGGTCACTCCCAGCTCTGGCTCCGAGGGTCAAATGCTAAAGCCTCTGATGTAAAGTCCCGCCTGCTCCACATAACACATGAATGTATTCTTTAAGCTTGTTTTCTTTATGAGACAGAGAGACATTTCCAACACTAGCTTTTAAATGAACAAAGGCCGGTTTCTGCATATCTGAGTGCATGACACAGTCTATTTACTGCTGGAACAGCTTTCCTGAGCAGCAATGCGGCCGCCTTCTGCAGAGAACAACGGCGCCTAATGTCCACAATCACAGGGAGCGCTGGCCTTTCTGACTCCTGATGCCCAGAAGGACACACCAGGCCCTTTAGAAAGCACATAAAAAAGATCACGTCAGAGCCACCAGAGAGCAGGCTGAATTCATTTTTTTTTTTTTTTTTTTTGCTTTTTGGGCCACACCCAGCAATGCTCAGGCGTTTCTCCTGGCTCTGCACTCAGAAGTCACTCCTGGCGGTGCTCGGGGGACCATATGGGATGCCGAGGATCGAACCCCGGGCCAGCATGGGCTGGCCGCATGCAAGGCAAACGCCCTACCCGCTGGGCTATCGCGCACGGCCCCGAGCAGGCTGAATTCTACAGCAGGTAAAATGCTCCGCATTCTGGCAGAATCACGAGTGGACACAGGGAGCCCAGGGCTACAGCATCTCGGTGGAGGCCGCCCTGCTGTTTCTGCAAAGCACCCACGGAGCCAGGAGATTGCTCCTTGGCAGGTCTGCGCATGCCGGGCCGGTTCCTCACGGCTGTCAAGTGTGGGGAGGCAGAGACAGAGACAGAGACGGACCCGCCCCTCCTGGCACTCGGCTCCAGACACAACCTTTGTTCCTAAAGAGGGGACTGCGGGAGGAAAGGGGGCTCCTGGGTGGGGCTGGACACTGGAGCCAGATGGTTCCCAGCATGCACACGGGGCAGGGAGGCCCAGCAGCCCCTCACCTGCTCACCTTCCATCCGACTACTCTGTGCCTCACAGCCTATATTGCAACGTAACGTCAGTGGACCCCAAGTTCTGGGAGCCCCTCAGGCAGACTCCTGGGAATGAGGAGGGCTGTGAGGCAGCTCTGATCTGCAGCCGCTTCTCAGAAGGGGACAGAGCTGGGGCCGGAGCGATGGTGCAGCGGGGAGGGCGTTTGCCTTGTATGCGGCCGACCCATGTTCAGTCCCCGGCATCCCATGGTCCCCTGAGCACTACCAGGAGTAATTCCTGAGTGCAGAGCCAGGAGTAACCCCTGAGCATTGCCCGGTGTGACCAAAAAAGGAAATTTAAAAAATAAATTCTTTTCTGCAGACCAGCCACATCAGCACCACAAATAAACTCACAAATCCAAGGAAACGCAGAGAAAAGTGGCTGCAACTTAAAACAGACCCCACATAAGCTGCAGATGACAAAGGGTGCGGACGGGACCGAGAGTGCCGGGCCACACACAGGTCCAGGTCAGCCACACCGGCACTGGTCAGGGCCGACTCCTGGCTCTGCTCCCAGGGCTCATGCCTGGCGGTGCTCGGGGACCATACAGGATGCAGGGATGGACCCAGGTCGCCATGTACAAGGCCAATACCCTCCCCCTGTACTACTGCTCTGGCCCTCCAGCTGCTGTGTTTCTTTATTTTTTTACTTTTGCCTCTTTGGCATCACATCGGCGATGCTCAGGGGTTACTGCTGGCTTCGGGACTCGGGAATTACTCCTGGTGGTTCTCGGGGGACCCTATGGGATGCCGGGATCGAACCTGGTCGGCTGCATGTAAGGCAAATGCCCTTCCCGCTGTACTATCGCTCCGGCCCCAAGCTGATGTTTCTACAGAGACATTTTTCATTACGTGTTCTCTGATATAAAGATTATAAACAAAACATATAAAATCACATTTGCAAAAAACACCCCAAACTTTCAGAAACAGATAATGCAAAAGAATTTGCACTAAAAAGAGAGAGAGTAGAGTGAGCAGGTGACCGGCTCCCCACACGGACCCTGGGGACCCCCAGGAGCGACTCCCGAGTACAGTCAGGAGTAAGCCCTGAGCATCCCAGGTGAGGCCCCAAAACCAAACCCAGGCAAATAACTACGTGCTGAAAGCAATCCCCAGGAAACCGTGCTGGAACGAGAATCTTCTCCCGACCCTGACCTGACGACACACTGCAAAGCCCCAAAAGTCTCAGAGGAAAACGAAGCGATTCTGTTTCTGGAGAATAACGATGGGAGGAAATGGGTCCTCAGGTCTTGCGGGCCAGGAAAACCAATCACTCCAAAATCACAAACTGGAAGGTCGGGAGAGATGTGTCTGTTTCTCGCGGAGCCTCTGCCAGCCCCAGGCTTCCTCCAGAGCCAGAGAGCCCGGGGTGCTGGACAGGGCAAGCATCGACCAGCAGCAGAGAAGTGCCAGAAATAAACACACTTATGGACAATCGATTTTTTTTGACAATTCAATAAGGACAGCAATAATTCCAGCAAATTTGCTGAAGTGGACGGGCAAGAGGAGGGGTGAGGAGAGTGCGGTGAGGAGGCGCGCGGCCTTGCTCTATCCCCGGCACCATCCATGTTCCCTAGGACTGGCCATGAGAGAGGCCTGAGCAGAGCCTGCAGCAAACCCTGAGCACTGTTGGGCATGGCCCGACTCCTTCCCTCTCCCCAAAGGCGGAATCGGTGGCTTCCAGGAACCACTGAATTGCCAGGATCTCCAGGGGATGCTATCACCACCATAAACACGGCAGAAAGAAAGGCGCGTGTCCAAGAGCAGACAGTGAACGCATCCCTGAAGGCACTCTCCGACTCCATGGACAGGAGGTCCCCGTCGAACGGGATGAGGTCCAGGCTGTACTCCTCCATGTGGACGAAGGAGCCCAGCACTCCCAGGTCCTTCAGCCGCTGCTCACACAGCAGGCTCGGCGGGCACGAACAGGATGTGGAAATCTCTCGTGGGGCCGCGTCTGTCTTCGCTGCAAGACAACGACCACGTGTTGGCGGCTGAGGCCTCAGGCAAGGCTGTTCCCCACGGCGGGCTCTAAAGAGAAGTTTGTGGGGCCGGAGCGATAGCACAGGGGGGGGGCGTTTGTCTTGCACGTGGCCAACGCGAGTTTGATCCCGGGCATCCATATGGTCCCCCGAGCACCACCAGGAGCAATTCCTGAGTGCGGAGCAGGAGTAACCCCTGAGCATCGCTGGGTGTGACCCAAAAAAGCGAAAAAGCAGCTTGTGAGCTGACCCCATCCCCCGCCCGGACTAGAGTTTCTAGTTTTCTCGCTTTCTTCCTTTTGATGCTCTTCCCAGGAAGCCGCTAACCTGCGGCTGTAATCTGCAGAGGGGTCGTGCTGACTTTCTCTGAGGCCACTGAGAGGAGAGGAAAACTCCCCGGTTTATGACAACGGACATCTGTTTCTTGCAGAAAACATTTTTTAAACAAACACAACAACGGGAGGTCGCTGCGCACACGCCCCCGTCCCTTGCTCTCCCCGAGCAGCCCACAGGCTTTTAAGCTCTCATCGATCAGAGGCGATGACGGGCTGTGGCGTTTCCCTGCCGACACTGCAGCATTAAACTTTAATCACCTTCTCTTGATTCTGCTTAGGAAACTTGAGCACACGGTATTCAGCACTTGAAAAATAGCCATTAGCAGTTTTTCTTTTATATAAAGAAACTTGGGTTCTAGGCCGGAGCGAGCACAGCGGGTAGGGCATTTGTCTTGCACATGGCTGATCCGGGTTCGAGCCCCCGCATCCCATAAGGTCCCGAGCACTGCCAGGAGTAATTCCTGAGCAAAAAGCCAGGAGTAACCCCTGAGTGTCGCCGGGTGTGAACCAGAAAAAAAGAAAATAAAGAAATCTGGGTTCTCCTACTGATACAGACAGGTCCCCAATTTTTTTTTTCATTTTGGGTCACACTCAGCGACACTCAGGGGTTACTCCTGGCTCTTTGCTCAGAAATTACTCCTGGCAGTTCCTGGGGACCATGTGGGATGCTGGGGATGGAACCCAGATTGCCGCGCAAAGCAAAGCCCTCCCCGTGCTGTGGCTCCGGCCCAGGCCCCAACTTTCTGCTGTCCTAAGAGAAGGGGTTTATATAGTCAGCCTGCCGCGCCCCATAATATAGTTTCCCATTCTCTATTTATTTATAGCTTGGGGGCCACACCCAGCGGTGCTTGGGGCTAACTCCTGGCTGTGCGCTCAGAAGTCACTCCTGGCGGACTCCGGGATCACACTGAGAGCCGATGGACTGCTCCAGCCCGACCCGTTCTCCTGACACACTCAAATCTGCTCGCTTCCCAAAACTCCACTTCTGAAGCACCGCAAAAGTTCAGGATAAGCACTAAAGCCACTAGAGGAAGCTCTCAGATACCTAAGCATGTTTTCAGCGATTATATCCATTAGTTCTAGCCTGGGTCTGACGAAAAGATTATATTCTTGACATCAGCTGCTGGCAAACGGCTTCCTTTGAGTGTGAACATTTTTTCCACTTCATGTTCCTAGGAAACACACATATGAGTAGTTAACAGCACCCCTAAAGTTTATCAGCCTACACAGACTCAGACATCATTGCAGGTAGCCAACCTCAGTTTTTCCCCGGCATCCAATATGGTCCCTAAGCACCGCCAGGAGTAATTCCTGAGTGCAGAGCCAGGGAGAAATCCCTAAGCATCGCGGGTGTGACC
>JAJIBD010005266.1:0-51404 GCA_021461705.1 Cryptotis parvus
ATTCTACCTGAGATACCACTGAGCATTTGCCCCTACATTCTTTGCTATACATCCATAACTGCAAAGTAATTCAGGCACCTACTAACTCTACTGACTAGTCACCCAGAACACACATTTTCAACCTACAATAGTCATTATGATAAAGCAATGCAGAATTCCTTCAAGCTCTATGGGATTGAAATCACTAATACAGATGAGTCAAGCAATAATGATGAGCTATATAACCCTCTCTGGAAAAGAATTTCGGAAGGAACTGTTAAAGATTCACAAGAAACTCAAAGAAACAATGGAATACAGAGTCAATAAATACAAGAGGACATGAGAGCAGAATTGAGTAAATTTCAGACCAAAGTACAAGCAGAAATGACAGATATTAAAAAATGAGGTAAGTGAACTGGAAAACACAGGGGAAGGCCTCCAAAGCAGAGTAACAGCTACTGAAGAAAGAATTAGTTATCTCGAAGACGAGGTTCAGAGATTCTGTAGACAACACAGAATTGTCTTTTCTCCATTAGGAGAAAAGACTCTCCATCAACGAACAGACTACCAGAGAAAATCGGGATGAAGCCAAAAGGAACAACATAAGCATCATTGGGGTCCCAGAAAGGCAAGAAGAAAACCCTGATGAAAAAGAAACTGTCAAAGCCATCATCGCTAAGAAGTTCCCTGAACTGAAGAAAGCATGCTCCCAGATACAGGAGGCCCATAGGATACCAGCTAAAAGAAACCCTAATAAGAATACTCCAAGACACATCCTTATTAAAATGACAAAAATGATAGACAGAGATAGAATACTGAAAGCAGCAAGATCAAAGGAAATCACATACAAAGGGGCATCCCTGAGATGCTCCTTTCAGCAGACTTCTCAGATGAAACACTCCAAGCCCAAAAACAATGGTGGAATATTGTGAAAAGACTCAATGAACTGCAGCCTTAACCAATAATTCTTTACCCAGCTAGACTTACTTTCAGATGTGAAGGAGAGATACACAAGTTCATGGGTAAATAACAACTCAGGAAATTCATAGATTCAAAAACCGACTTTAAAAGAAGGGTTGAAGGGTCTATTGTAAAATAAGACAACCCAAAACCACAACAAGTTTAAACAGAACAGAAAGATGGCACAAAAATCCAATGACAATAATATCTTTCAAGGTCAACGGTCTAAATACACCAATTAAGAGACATAGGGTGGCAAAATGGATTATAAAACCTAAATCCAACATTCTGCTGCCTACAAGAAATACATCTGAATAATCAGAGCAAACACAGACTCAAAGTCGAAGGCTGGAAGACCATTCTCCACTCAAACAACTCCTCCGAAAAGGCAGGTGTGGCCATACTCGTGTCTGACAATATAGACTTCAGGCTGAAAAAGGTTAAAAGGGACAATGAAGGCCATTTCTTAATAATTAAGGGGTATGTATACCAGGAATAAATCACACTACTAAACATATATGCACCAAACGAGGGGCCAGCAAAATATTTAAAATGACTATTAATAGACCTCAAAGAAGACATTAACAGTAGCACAATAATAGTCGGAGACTTCAACACTGCCTTATCGACTATGGATAGATCGACGAGGCTGAAACTCACCAGGGAAATACTGGACCTGAAGGAAGAAATAGAAGAGAGCTGGTTGATATATACAGGGCTTTTCATCCCAAAAGAGCTAAAAACACATTTTTTTTCCAGTGCACATGGAACATTCTCCAAGATAGACCATATACCGAGCCACAAAGCATACATCAACAAAATAAAAAAGATAGAAATTGTGTCGACTGTCTTTTCAGATCAAGATGCACTGAAAATAGTAGTTAACCATACACAGAAGCAGGGAGTCAAACCAAACACCTGGAAACTGAACAGCTCACTGCTGAACAACAAATGGGTCATAGAAGAAATCAAACAGTAAATCCAAAGATTCCTAGAAACAAATGACAATGAAGATACAACTATCAGAACTTGTAGGACACAGCAAAAGCTGTGATAAGAGAAAAGTTCATAGCTCTGCAAGCATTCATAAGAAAAGAAGAAAGGGCCCACATAAATAACCTGACCTCACAGCTGAAAATATTAGAAAAAGACCAAGATGCCCAACCCAGGCAAAAAGGAAGGAAATAACAAAACTTAGGGAGGAAATCAAAGAGCTGGAAACCAAAAAAAAAAAAAAATCCGAAAGATTAATGAAACCAAGAGCTGGTTCTTTGAAAAATTAAACAAGATCAACAAGCCACTGGCAAGACTTGTAAGGACAGGGAAAGAGAGAACCCAAATAAACAGAATCAGAAATGGAAATGGTGACATCACAACAGAAAAGACAGAAATCCAAAAGATCATCAAAAATTACTTTGAGGTCATTTTGAACTCTCACACTGGCCTGACTCCACCTCAGGTAACCTCCTTGGGGTGTACGGCTGGCCGGGCGGGTGCCTGGGGCCGTGGTAGAGCCCCAGGTCTCAGCAGAAGGTGGAACTACAACTCCCAGAAGTCCGAGTGGAACCGGAAGTAAACGGTCATTTTGAACTCTCACACCGGCCTGACTCCACCTCAGGTAACCTCCCTGGGGTGTGTGGCTGGCCAGGCAGGCAGCCGCTAACGCAGCCGCTTATTAATAGAAAAACTAGGAAATTCAACACCAAGGTAAGGTAATACCCTCAAGAAAAAAAGAAACAGTACACCAGAGGAATCTATCCCTGAACACGACAACATCATGGGGAAACAACGCAGATCCCCAGCTCGAAGAACAGATGAAGGAATCGACCCTGAAGACTCAAAAAAAGAATACAGATGTGCATGATCTCTCTGACAATGAAATTAGAGAAGAAATTGATAGGATGTTTAAGGAGCTCAATGAAAAAATTGAGCAGATGTCCAATAAAATACAGGAGAACATAAACGAAGCAGTTAAAAGGGCAGTCAATAAACTACGGGACGAAATGAGAGCAGAAATGAGAACCATGCAAATAGAAATATCATATCTTAAAAAACTCAGTAGACGAAATGAAAAATACAATCGGGGCTCTCAACAGTAGGATGACAGCAGCGGAAGAGAGAATCAGTGAGACTGAAGATGAGCTGCAGAAAGCACTCAGAGATCTACATAAGATGGAAAAAAGACCGGAAAATGGATCAGCAACGGAACAGAGAACAATGGGATGAAGCCAGGCGGAACAACATAAGAATCATAGGAGTCCCAGAGGGACAAGAAAGTAACCCCAAGGAAATTAAAACAGTTAAAAACATCCTGGCTGAAAAGTTCCCTGAGTTAAAGGACGAAGGCATCCAGATCCAAGAAGCCCGACGTGTACCAGCAAGAAGAGACCCCAATAGAAAGACCCCAAGACACATCCTAGTCAAAGTAATGGATGCCATAGACAGAGACATAATTCTTCAGGCAGCAAGATCAAAGAAGGAAATTGTATACAAAGGAGCATCCATTCGACTTTCAGCAGACTTCTCAGTAGACATCCTCCAAGCCTGAAGGCAGTGGTGGGATATAGTAAAAAAATTTAATGAAATGAATGCCTCAGCAAGAATTCTTTATCCGGCTAAACTCTCACTCAGATTTGAAGGACAGATATACAACTTCTTGGATAAACAACAGCTTAGGAACTTTGTAAAATCAAAACCAAGGGGGCCGGAGAGATAGCCCAGTGGGTAGGGCGTTTGCCTTGCATGCAGCCGCCCCATGCCGGCCCGGGTTCGATCCCGGCGATCCCATATGGTCCCCCGAGCACCGCCAGGAGTTATTCCTGAGTGCAGAGCCAGGAGAAACCCCTGAGCATTGCCGGGTGTGACCCAAAAAAGCAAAAAAAAAAAAAAAAAAATCAAAACCAACCGTAAAAAGAAGGGACTGAAAGATCTACTATAAGACGAGACATAACCAAAATGAACAACCAACCTATTCAGAAAGATGGCACAAACTCCCATGACAATAATCTCTCTCAATGTTAATGGTCTAAATGCACCAGTTAAGAGACACAGAGTGGCACAATGGATCAAAAACTTGAATCCGACATTCTGCTGCCTTCAAGAAACACACCTGAACAATCGGAGCAAAGACAGGCTCAAAATAAAAGGCTGGAAAACAATCCTTCATTCAAACAACCCATCCAAAAAAGGCTGGTGTAGCCATACTGGTATCTGACAACATAGACTTCAGGCTGAAGAAGGTCAGAAGGGACAGTGAAGGTCACTTCTTAATAGTCAAGGGATGCATATATCAGGAAGAAATCACGCTATTAAACATATATGCACCCAACGAGGGGCCAGCAAAATACCTAAAACAACTACTAATAGACTTCAAAGAAGACATTGACAGCAACACAATTGTAGTTGGAGACTTCAACACTGCTCTATCAACCCTGGATAGATCAACAAGATTGAAACTTACCAAGGAAATACTGGCCCTAAAAGAAGAGATGGAAGAAAGAGGGCTGGTAGACATATACAGGGCATTTCATCCCCAAAAGGCTGAATACACTTTCTTCTCCAGTTCACATGGAACATACTCCAAAATAGATCACATGCTGAGCCATAAATCATACCTCCATAAAATCAAGAAGATAGAAATTGTGCCAAATATTTTTGCAGACCATGAGGCACTGAAAATAGAAGTTAATTGTACACAAAAATGGAGACCAATACCAAGTACCTGGAAACTAAACAGCTCACTGCTGAACAACCAGCAAGTCATAAAAGAAATCAAAGAGGAAATCCAAAGATTCCTGGAAACAAATGAGACTGAAGACACGAATTACCAGAACTTGTGGGATACAGCAAAAGCAGTGTTAAGAGGCAAGTTCATAGCTCTTCAAGCATTCATCAGAAAAGAAGAAAAGGCCATCATAAACAGTCTGACTTCACAACTTAAGATCTTAGAGAGTTATCAACAAAAGGAGCCCAACCCAAGCAGAAAGAAATAAATAATAAAACTTAGAGCAGAAATCAATGAGAGGGAATGTCAAAAAACAATCCAGAAGATCAACGAAACCAAAAAGCTGGTTCTTTGAAAAAATAAACAAGATTGACAAACCACTTGCAAGACTTGTAAGAAAAGGAAAAGAGAAAACCCAAATAAATAGAATCAGAAATGAAAATGGGGACATCACAACAGAAACCACAGAAATTCAAAAGATCGTCAGAGATTACTATGAGAGCCTGTACGCCACAAAACAAGAAAACCTAGAAGAAATGGACAAATTCCCGAATTCCTATAGCTTCCCAAGTCTGCAACAAGAAGATTTGGAATACCTCAACAAACCTATCTCCATCGAGAAAATAGAATTGGTAATCAAAAGTCTCCCCAAACACAAAAGCCCAGGTCCAGATGGATTCACCAGTGAATTCTACGGAAACCTTTAAAGAGGACCTACTCCCAATTTTTTTAAGCTCTTCCGGCAAATTAAAGAAGCAGAAACACTCCCAAATAGCTTTTATGAGGCACATATCACCCTGATACCAAAGCAGACAAAGATGCCACAAAAAAGGAAGACTACAGACCAATCTCCCTGCTGAATACAGATGCTAAGATCTTCAACGAAATACTAGCAAATAGAATCCAAAGAGTCATCAAAAAGATTATACACCATGACCAAGTGGGATTCATCCCGGGAATGCAAGGATGGTTCAACATCCGCAAGTCAATCAACATAATACATCATATCAACAAAAAAAGAAAAATAAAAACCATATGATCATATCAATAGATGCTGAGAAGGCATTTGACAAGATTCAACACCCGTTCATGATGAAAGCTCTCCGAAAATGGGGATTAAAGGAACCTTCCTCAAGATAATCCAGGCCATCTACTACAAGCACACAGCGAGCATCATTCTCAATGGGGGAAAAACTGAAAGCCTTACCCTTAAGATCAGGGACAAGACAAGGCTGCCCACTCTCACCACTTCTATTCAATATAGTACTGGAAGTACCTGCCATAGAAATCAGGGAAGAAAAAGACATTAAAGGCATCCAGATAGGAAGGGAAGAAGCCAAGTTATCACTATTTGCAGATGACATGATATTATACCTGGAAAACCCGAAACTCTCTACCAAGAAGCTCTTAGAAATAATACATTCCTGAATATCCTGACACCCAACCTCAAACACATGATCATTTAATCTTTGATAAAGGTGCAATGAGTCTAAAATGGAGTAATGAAAGCCTCTTCAACAAGTGGTGTTGGGAAAACTGGGCAGCAACATGTAAAAAAATGAATTTGGACCTGTGTCTAACACCATGCACAAAAAATCAGATCAAAATGGATTAAAGATCTCAATATCAGACTTGAATCCATAAAGTACATTGAAGAAAATATAGGAAAAACCCTCCACGACATTGAAGCTAAAGGCATCTTCAAAGGTGAAACATCACTAACAAAGCAACTAGAAGAAAACATAAACATATGGGACTACATGAAACTAAAAAGCTTCTGCACCTCAAAAGAAACAGTGACTAAGATACAAAAGCAGTCCACAGAATGGGAAAGAATATTCACCCAATACCCATCTGATAAGGGGTTAATATCCAGGATATATCAGGCACTGGTAGAACTTTACAAGAAGAAAACAAACAACCCCATCAAAAAATGGGGAGAAGAAATGAACAGAAACTTCAGCAAGGAAGAAATTCGAATGGCCAAAAAACATATGAAAAAATGCTCATCATCACTAATCATCAGAGAGATGCAAATCAAAACAACAATGAGATACCACTTTACACCACAGAGACTGGCACATATTCAAAAGAGCAAGAACAACAAGTGCTGGCGTGGATGTGGGGGAAAAGGGGACACTCATCCATTGTTGGTGGGAATGCCGGCTGGTACAGCCTTTCTGGAAAACAATATGGACTTTCCTCCAAAGACTAGAAATTGAACTCCCATTTGACCCATCCATACCACTCCTGGGAATCTACTCTGGGAAACCAAAAAATACTCAGAGGAAACACCATCCCTACTTTTATGTTCATAGCAGCATTATTCACAATAGACAGAATCTGGAAGCAACCAGAGTGCCCGAAAATCCATGACTGGATAAAGAAGCTTTGGTACATCTACACAATGGAATACTATGCAGCTGTTAGGAAAAATGAAGTTATAAAATTTGCCTATAAATGGATGGACATGGAGAAGATTATGTTGAGCGGAATTAGCCAGAAGGAGAGAGACAGATACAGAATGACTGCATTTATTTGCATGGCATAAATATATATGTACATATTATGATACCAATATCCAAGGCCAAGTGAAGCATATATCGGGAGGTCTTGTCAAAGGTGGAAATTATCACAAACGTGTGGGAGTCAGAGTTTAGGAAAGACAGAAAATGGAACAGGGTGCTAATAATAGTCGAGGGTACTAATGCCAACCTAGAACTGAGCATGAAATAGAGGCAAAAAGGATTCACATGACAACCTTTTAATGTATGTTCTGTAATCCATAGTCTAGAAGGGAAGGAAAAGAGAAAGAGAGAGAAAGGCAAAGAAATAAAGAACCTGCCATGGAGCAGGGCTGGGGAAGGGGAGGGAACCGGGATGTTGTTGGTGGGAGATGGGCACTGGTGGAGGGACGGGTGCGGAAACACTGTATGACCAAAACCCAAACATGAACTTTTTAATTGTATATCTTTTTATTTGTATGGAGATGGGCACTGGTGGAGGGACGGGTGCTGAAACACTGTATGACCAAAACCCAAACATGAACTTTTTAATTGTAAAAAAAAAGAAATAATACATTCCTATAGCAGAGTAGCAGGGTACAAAATCAATACCCAAAAGTCAATGGCCTTCCTATATGCAAACAGCGAAAGAGAAGAAAGGGACATTAAAGAAACTGTTCCATTCACAATTGCGCCTCAGAAAATCAAATACCTAGGAATCAGTTTGACAAAGAATGTAAAGGATCTCTACAAATAAAATTACAAAACGTTACTTCAGGACATAAAAAGAAGACCTGAGGAAATGGAGACATATTCCCTGCTCATGGATCGGAAGGATTAACATTATCAAAATGGTAATAATCCCTAGAGCTTTATACAGATTCAATGCGGTCCCTATAAAGATACCCATGATGTTCTTCAAATAAATTGAACAAACACTCCTGAAATTTGTATGGAATAATAAAATTCCACGAATAGCTAAAGCAATCCTTGGGAAAAAAGAAGATGGGAGGTATCACTTTCCCCAACCTCAAGCTCTACTACAGAGCAGTTGTAATTAAGACAGTGTGGTATTGGTATAGAGACAGACCTGTAGACCTATGGAATAGAACTGAGTATCCTGAAACACATTCTCAAATATACAACCACTTAATCTTCGATAAAGGAGCAAAAAAATATTAAGTGGAGCAAAGAAAGCCTCTTCAACAAATGGTGCTGGGAAAACTGGGCAGCTACATGTAAAAAAATGAACTTATACCTCCTTCTAACGCCATGCACAAAAGTCAGATCAAAATGTATTCATCAGACATGAATCTATAAGGTACATCGAAGAAAACATAGGAGAAACGGTCTACAACATCGAAACAAAGAGTATCTTTAAAGATGACACACCACTGACCAAGCAAATGGAAGCAAATATAAACAAATGGGATTATATAAAACTAAAAAGCTTCTGCACCTCAAAAGAAACGGTGACCAAGATACAAATACCATCCACAGAGAGGGAAAGGATATTCACCCAATACCCATCTGACAAGGGGTTAATATCCAGGATATATCAGGCACTGGTAGCACTCCACAAGAAAAAAACAGCCAACCCCATCAAAAAAATGGGGGAGATGAAATGAACAGAAGCTTCCAAAAAAGAAGAAATTCGAATGGCCAAAAGGCATATGAAAAAGTGCTCTTCATCTTTAATCATCTGGGAGATGCAAATCAAAACAACAATGAGGTACCATCTCACACCACAGAGACTGGCACACATCCAAAACAGCAAGAACAACCAGTGCTGGCGTGGATGTGGGGGAAAAAGGGACTCTGATCCACTGTTGGTGGGAGTGCCAACTGGTCCAGCCCTTTTGGAAAACAATATGGGCATTCCTCCGAAAACTAGATATTGAGCTCCCATTTGATCCAGCAATAGCACTCCTGGGAATATACCCGAGAGACCGAAAAACACATAGCAGAAACACTATCTGTACTTCTTTATTCATCTCTGCGTTATTCACTATAGCTAGAATCTGGAAACAACCTAAATGCCTGAGAACAGAGGACTAACTAAAGAAACTGTGGTTCATCTACACTATGGAATACTATGTGGCTGTCAGAAAAGATGAGATTATGAAATTTACCTTCAAATGGATGGACATGGAGACTATCATGCTGAGTGAAATTAGTCAGAAGGAAAAGGACAGATATAGATTGAATGCATTCATTAATAGGATATAAATAGATACCAGTGTTTTACTAAATGTGGAAAATGGTAATGGCAGATTAAAACTCACCATTGAATATACACAAAGAGACTTAAGCTATAAACTCTAAATATCTGCAGGACTAGCCACAATGTGTAAAAGAAGAGGGAGAGAGATGCAGAGACAGAGAGAGAGAGACAGAGAGAGAAAGAGTGGAAAAGGGGGTACCTGCTATTAAGGCAGCATGGGGGTGGGCGGGAGAGGGTGGGGTACATTGGTGGTGGAAATGGGGCACTGGTGGAGGGATGGGTGCTGGTATACTGTATTACCAAGAACCAATTATGAACACCTTTGTAATTGTATGTTTCACTGTGGTATAATAAAAAAAATTTTTTTAATTACTTTGAGAACCTGTATGCCATGAAACATGAGAACCTAGAAGAAATGGATAAATTCCTGAAGTCCTATAACCTCCCACAATTGAAACAAGAAGACCTCCAGTACCTGAATAAGCCTATCACCATCAAGAAAATTAAAGCAGTAATTAAAAGTCTGCCTAAACACAAAAGCCCAGGTCCAGAGGGGTTCACTAGTGAATTCTACCAAACCTTTAAGGAGGACCTACTGCCTGTCCTGTTCAAGCTCTTCCAGGAATAGAAGAAACAGAAACACTCCCAAACAGATTCTACGAGGCACACATCACCCTGACACCCAAAACAGGGAGAGACAAGACAAAGAAGGAAAATTACAGAACAATCTCCTTGATGAACACAGATGCTAAGATCTTCAAAAAAATACTAGCAAACAGAATCCAAAGACTCATCGAAAAGATCATACATCATGACCAAGTAGGATTCATCCCAGGAATAAAAAGATGGTTCAACATTTGCAAATCAATCAACATAATACATCATATCAATAAGAGAAAAATAAAAACCATATGATCCTATCAATAGATGCAGAAAAGCATTTGACAAGATCCAGCACCCATTCATGATTAAAACCCTCCTGAAAATGGGAATTGAAGGAAGCTTCCTCAAGATCGTCAAAGACATCTACCAAAAGCCCACAGCGAGTATCATTCTCAAAAGGGAAAAATAGAAAGACTTCCCCTTAAGATCAGGAACAGGACAAGGTTGCCCTCTCTCTCCTCTTTTATTCAATACAGTACTGGAAGTACTCGCCATAGCAATCAGAGAAGAAAAGGACATTAAGGGCATCCAGATAGGCAAGGAAAAAATCAAGTTATCATTAATTGCAGATAACATGATATTATATTTAGAGAACCCTAAACTCTCTACCCAAAAACTCTTAGAAACAATAGATATGTATAGTAGAGTGGCAGGGTACAAAATCAATACCCAAAAGTCGGTGGCTTTCCTATACACAAATAACGAAAGATAAGAAAGGGATATTAAGAAATAGATTCCATTCAAAATTGTACCACAGAAAATCAAATACCTAGGAATCAGCTTAACCAAGTGTGTAAAGGACCTATACAAAGAGAACTACAAGACATTGCTTCAAGAAATAAAAGAGAAAAAAAGAAATAAAAGAGGACAAGAGGAAATGGAAACACATACCCTGTTCATGGATGGGGAGAATTAATATTGTCAAGATGGTAATACTCCCTAGAGCTTTGTACAGATTCAATGCGGTTCCTATAAGTATACCCATGACATTCTTTAAAGAAATTGACCAAACACTCCTGAAATTCATATGGAATAATAAACCCCACAGATAGCTAAAGAAATCCTTGGGAAAAAGAAGATGGGAGGCATCACCTTTCCCAACCTCAAACTGTACTACAAAGCGGCAGTAATTAAAACAGCATGGTACTGGAAAAAAAAGACCTGTGGATCTATGGAATAGAGTTGAGTATCCTGACACCCACCCTCAAAGACATGATCAGTTAATCTTTGAAAAAGGTGCAAAGAGTCCAAACTGGAGTAAGGAAAGCCTCTTCAACAAGTGGTGCTGGGAAAACTGGACAGCTACATGTAAAAAAAATGAATTTGGACCTGTGTCTAACACCTTGCACAAAAATCAGATCAAAATGGATTAAAGATCTCAATATCAGACCTGAATTCATAAAGTACATTGAAGAAAATATAGGGAAAACCCTCCACAACATTGAAGCTAAAGACATCTTCAAAGGTGAAACACCATTAGCCAAGCAACTAGAAGAAAAGATAAACATATGGGACTACATGAAACTAAAGAGCTTCTGCACCTCAAAAGAAACAGTGACTGTTGCCGGAGCGATAGCCCAGCGGGTAGGGCATTTGCCTTGCACGGCCGGCCTGTGCTGGCCCGGGTTCGATCCCTGGCATCCCATATGGTCCCCCAGCACCGCCAGGAGTAATTCCTGAGTGCAGATCCAGGAGAAACCCCTGAGCATCGCCGGGTGTGACCCCAAAAAGCAAAAAAAAAAAAAAAAAAGAAACAGTGACTAAAATACAAAGGCAGTCCACAGAATGGGAAAGAATATTCACCCAATACACATCTGATAAGGGGTTAATATCCAGGATATATCAGGCACTGGTACAGCTATATAAAAAGAAAACAGCCAAGCCCATTAAAAAATGGGGAGAAGAGATGAACAGAAACTTTGACAAGGAAGAAATTCGAAAGGCCAAAAGGCATATGAAAAAATGCTCATCATCACTAATCATCAGAGAGATGCAAATCAAAACAACAATGAGATATCACCTCACACCACAGAGAATGGCCCGTATCCAAAGGGGTAAAAGCAACAAGTGCTGGTGTGGAAGTGGGGAAAAAGGGGACTCTCATACATTGCTGGTGGGAATGTCAACTTGCACAACCTTTCTGTAAAACAATATGGACATTCCTCCAAAGACTAGAAATTGAGCTCCCTTTTGACCCAGCCATACCGCCTCCTGGGAATATACCCTGGGAAGCCAAAAACACACAGCGGAAACACAATCCGCACTTTTATTTTCATAGCAGCACTGTTCACAATAGCCAGAACCTGGAAACAACCAGTATGCCCGAGAACTGATGACTGGATAAAGAAACTGTGGTACATCTACACAATGGAATACTATGCAGCTGTCAGGAAAAATGAAGTTATGAAATTTGCCTATGGATGGACATGGAAAGGATCATGTTGAGTGAAATTAGTCAGAAGGAAAGAGAGAGACATAGAATGACTGCATTTATTTGCATGACATAAATATATCAGGTGGTCTTACCAAATGTGGAAATTACCGCAAACGTGAGGGAGTCAGAGGTTAGGTAAGACAGAGAAGGGAACATGTGTGAATAAATGTCGAAAGGACTGATACCAACATAGAACTGAGCATTAAAGACAAGCCAAATAAAATGCACATGATGGCTTCCAAGTGTATGTAGTGCAACCCACAATGCGTAGGAGAAGGAAGGGAGAGAGAGGGGGGAAAGAAAAAAGATAAAGAACCTGCCATTTAGGCAGGCTATGGGAGGGGGAGGGAATTGGGGACATTGGTGGTGGGAAATGGGCACTGGTGGTGGGCAGGTGCTGGAACACTATGTGACCGAAACCTCCAAACATGAATAACGTTGTATTGTATATCTCACAGTGGTATAATAAAATGTTTAATTAAAAAAATAAAAGAAAAAATTAGAAATTGAGCCCCCATTTGACCCAGCAATGCCACTTCTAGGAATATGCCTGGGGGGCATAAAACACACAAGCAGAGACACCATGCATTTCTATATTTCTATGTCCATTGCAGCACTATTCACACTAGCCAGAACAGGAAATAGCCCGAATGCCGAGAATGCATGGCTGGGGAAAAAAAACTATGATACAGCCACACAATGGAATACAATGCAGTCACAAGGAAAAACTATGTCATGAAATTTACATGTAAATGGAAGGACATGGAAAGTATCATGCTGAATGAAATGAATCAAAAGGAGTGGGACAGACATAGAATGACTGCATTCATTTGTGGGATATAAAAAAATAGTATGAGACTAATATCCAAGGCCAGAAAAAACAAGGTCTTAGAGAACTGATCAATGATTGTTCTCCACAATCTTGACACAAGTTGGAATAGAGAAGGGACCACTATGACAATAATAACTAGAAATGATCATTTTTTTGGACAGGAATTGAATGTTTAAAATAGGTAAAGGGATAGACCTGATAACCTTTCAGTGTATGTATTACAAACCATAAATCCCAAAAGGAGAGGGAGGGAGGGAGAGAGAGAGAGAGAGAGAGAGAGAGAGAGAGAGAGAGAGAGAGAGAGATGAAAAGTACCTGCCATAGAGGTGGGGTGGCGGGAGGGAAACTGGGGACATTGGTGGTAGAAAATGTGCACTGGTGAAGGGATGGGTGTTGGAACATAATAGCATTACTGAAACCCAATCATGAACAACTTTGTAACTGTGTATCTCACAATAATTCCATTTTAAAAACTTAATTAATTAAGATATTTATAAAAACTCTACCATATCCGAAAGAGTATGACTTTGCAACAAGGAATACTATAGTCAAACAACATGTCCAGTGCAGGTGAATGGTCTCTCATATAGTTTTGAAAGAGTTAAGATTACAGTTAATGGAAGAAAAATCAGAGGAAAGCATTGCCAATTTTGAGAGGTTTCTAGATTAGCTTTTGGTCCTTACAGTATGATTTATTCTTTCCCTTTTTCCTGATAGTTGAGGCCTCCAAGTAGAAAGCAAATAGTGCTTAATCCCCAGTGTTTTGATCCCCTGCTGAGAAACCTCTGCAGTGAAAGAGAGTTATCACTTTGTAAGCTACAAAATGTAAACCAAATCTCATAATCATCTGCTGGAGAAGTGTCCCAGTTACTTGCACTCTTTCAATCCTGTGTGGAATCCTCTAACCACACAGCAGAAGTATCCACCGAGACCTGCAAATATTTGAACCCACTTTGTAAGGGACAACTGAATAAATTCAAATTGCCACCTCTCTCCAGGAAATGAGCTTTTGTATACTTATGAATTTGGGGGTGGGGGGTGTTGGATCACACCTAGCAATGCTCAGAGATTACTCCTGCGTCTGCACTCAGGAATTACTCCTGGTGGTGCTTGGGGATCATACGGGATACCAGGGTTAGAACCCAGCTCAGCCACGTGCAAGGCAAACGCCCTACCCGCTGGACTATTGCTCAGGCCCCTGTGTACTTCTGATTAGCTTAGGAAGCTGAGCTCCCTGAAGATTGTTGAGAGCATCCTGATTTTCCCTGGGTTCAGACAAAAAGAATGACTGTACACAGGTGTCCAAGAGAGACTGAAACCTTTGTGTTTGAGAATGTATCTCTCCAGAAGATTATTTGTGCAGTTACCCATAACCAGAAAGGAATGATTAAAAAAAAAAAAGTCATTCACAAACAGTTTTAAAAAAAAAGGTAGATGTAGCATCTTTGGGCCACAGCTATCTGTGGCACAAACAATTTGGCAGGAGCTGGAGGATAACTACTCTAAACATGAATTAGACAAGCTGCTCCCATGGTCAGAGAGAAGTTAATAGCTCTGCCTGCCATCTCCAGCATGACCTCTTCTGTAGCATTGATGATCTGGAAGCTTTCAGAAGCTCAGGGCCCTGCTAGTCATTCTCTGGTGAAATAACCTGGACTGTGACCTGAGTTCTTTGGTCCTGTAACCTCTCATAGTGTGGGCAGAGTCCCTGTGGAGGCTTGTTTGGGCACTTACTCTTCCAGCGTCTTCCTGGAAGCACTTTCTCCTTGAGATGAAATAGGGAAGGTTGAGAGGGTTGGCGCAGTTCTGAGAGCTGCCGCCAAGAGGTCAGCCCTCCTTTGTACCTTTACAGGACCTTACGCTCCTCAGCCAGTTTTCAGTTGTGATAAACCAAGTAAGGTCATTTCAAGAGTTTATCTAGACTAGTCCCAGAACACATGTTTCTGAAGTTTTTTCCAGATCTCTGGAGCAACCTGCATTATGAATTTATCCTTGAGGATAAATTCTTCTTCAGTAAAGTCAAGATTTATTTTCTGATACCAGTATATCATATCCAGGTAACATCTCTAAGTCTTTCCCAAAAGATTGTAGGATTTACATTAGGACCTTGTTCTGTGCAAAAAAAAAAAAAGTTAGATATAGTTATGGGATTTCGCCCATTTCTTATCATCTCTCCACTAGAAAAGTCTAGAAGTAAACAGAGCATTTTAAATCATCTTTTTGGTTATCATCTCATTCTGGGTCAGCTTGGGGAACTGCAATGGCTCACTGTTTAATCACATTTAAGCCTAGGAATCAAAGGGAGAACACTTGTATGTTGCATGTGAGTTTAGAGATCATCCAATCATTCCTTAATAGCAGTTAACATTCAGTAAAGCAAATTCCCAACCTTTTTTTTTTTCGGTTAAGGACAAGTCTTTGTTACCACTTTTAACAAACAAAATACAGAGGTAATAAGATGTCATTTGCTGGGGCTGGAGCGATAGCCCAGTGGGTAGGGCGCTTGCCTTGCACGCGGCCGGCCCATGCCGCCCAGGTTCGATCCCCAGCATCCCATATTGTCCCCGAGCACCGCCAGGAGTAATTCCTGAGTGCAGAGCCAGGAGAAACCCCTTATAATTGCCAGGTGTGACCCAAAAAGCAATAATAATAATAATAATAATAATAATAATAATAATAATAATATGACATTTGCAATGTAGGCTACCAAAAGATCATGACTTCTGTTTTGTGTATTTCTCCCCCTTATTGTGACCTTATTATACTCCAAAAAGCCTGGGCCATTAGACATTAGACATTCCCAAAAGTAGTGGAGGAGGGTCCACTGTACCGTACCTTCATGCCAATACTGGTTGTATGCCATTCTCACTGATTATGAAATAATATCTCATTTTTATCTGCATTTCCCTGTAAGTAAGTGATGCAGAACATTTTTGTTTTCATATACCTTTGGCCATCTGTATGTCTTCTTTGAGGAAGTTCTTGTTCATCTTTTCTTGGTTATGGGGGGGAGGTTGGTTGTTTTTCTATTTGTTTATATTTTTTCTTATAAGGTTCTACTACCCAGACAGTGTCTTAGTGAAATCCTCCCAAAGATATCGCTTTACTCGAATTGCCTCTTCTCAACTTCATTCTACGTGTTAGTTTTATTTCCCTATTAATTTTCCTTTTATTTTCCAGTTGTGAAAGCTATATCTACAGAAGAATTCTTGTTTTTAAAGTAAAGTTCACTTGCATCACTTGTCTTCCCATTGTTCATCAATTTGCTTAACTTCTCCATTTGTTGGGAATGAGGTCCATTATTGCTACTGTTTTTGGCATATCAAATACACAATGGGTAGCTTGCCAGGCTCTGCTGTGGCTCTGGGTTCATCCCTGGGGCCCCAGTCCTTTTTATATGTCAGACTCTCAACCATTCAAGGCCCACGGGGCAGAGCCGTGGCGTAGACAAGCCTGTCTCCTCTCTGCGAACTGCTGACGCAGCAGGGCACCACAGCCACACCTGCAACACCTCGAGGGGCAGCACAGTGATACAATAAAAAATAAAGTAAATAAAATATTATTCAGCTTCAAGTGTGCAAACTAGAACAAAAAAGACAAAGAAATCCTGTGTGGATCAGAGAAATTACAAAGGGGTTAATATAGTTGCCTTGTAGTCCATCTATCCCAATTCAAATCCATGACATTACATATGCTCCCCCAACTACTGCTAGGGGTCGCTCCTAAGGACAGAGGAAGGAATGGTACCCTGAGACCACCAGATATGACACCAAAAATTTTTTAAAGAAAAATTTAATTTCCTCATGTTGCAAATTAAACAGAAATGTTTAATTAGAAAAGATTGCATGAAATTGCTGTAACACTTCAAAATATTTCTTGACAGTTAAGTCTTTGAGATTGTGAGGGCCAGTTTTTCTAATGGGTCTGAAATTACAAAATTAATAAAATTCATTGTCCTTTCTTTGCAGAATTCCTTCACGAGCTTTCATAAATATGGCCAGACTTTTGATTCCTATGTAAATCAAGAAGGGGGAAGGCAAACAAGAAAATGGGAAATCTTCCTGAGATGATTAGGTGAGAGCCAAAGAACAGAGCATATGGTTATGATTTTCTCAAAGATAGAGGGCTGTACCATTTGCAAACAAAAATGTTTTCTCATTTTAATTTTTCCTTTTTCACAAAACGCAGAATTATAATAGAGGAACTATCGCTCAATTGTCTTCAATTCTTCAGTAAAACATAGACTGAATATGAAGTGTTTCCACCCTCCATGTGTGTATAATCCTTCCTTCTGTCATCTTCCTCCTCCCTTTGACTTCCAGATGGTACAGCCCTTGCTCAAGAGGGCAGTAAACCCAGTTCCACAATTGTACGGCACTAGCAGGTATCTCAAGATGGCGTCCCTCATCTCACCGTTACTGGGAGCGGCCATATTTCCTCTAGAACAAAGCTGCGGGAGGAGAGGGAAGAGACTAAAACATGCAGCGCAGAATTGCGCAGGCTCAGAGGCAGGGGTTTTGCTCCCCAGACTGAAACCGGGGAGTTAGCCAAAATGAATGTGACAGTCCGGCTTTTAACTGTGGTGGGCTTTTCGGAACCTGATAACTCAGACACAGGTCAGAATGCGCAGATGTGCGCTACTGCAGTGTTTTATTGATACTGGAAGGGGCGGGCCCTTGAAGGTCAGTGTTTAGAGGTTCATAAAGTCACTGAACAAGGAGATCTGCGGGATTAGTTAACTGGGTGTATTTGAGAGTCAGAGATTGAGAACAGAATTGGGGAGTAGTGTTAGTGGTCTAGATCAGAAATGGCATGGGAAGACGTGGGGACCGTGATTTGGGCATGCTAGGCAACTATTGAAGAGGCGGAGCTGGGACCCAGTCTTCTGGGCACCCAGTGACATGTGGGATGTATGAGGGGTATGTAACTCTTAGCTCCGGGGATTCAAATTTTTTACAGGAGCAATAATGGGATAGAATGGTATGATGCTGGTCCCCAATTATAGATAGGGAAAGCTCTTATGTACATTAAAACAATTTTTTTAGAGATGGGGCATATACCCTGTGGTGCTCAGGAGTTACTCCTGCCAAAGTGCTCAGGGATCACCCTCAACGGGCTCAGGGGATCACATGAGATGTCGGAGATCAAAGAGATCAAATCCAAACCGACCTCGTGCAATCACTCTCACTCCCTTATTAAATTTTCTACAAGCTTAGGCAGCCATTGAGGTTGTGTTTTTGTTTTGGCTTTTGGGGGCCACACCTACGATGTTCAGGGGCTACTCCTGGCTCTGCACTCAGGAATACTCCTGGCGGTGCTGGAGAGACCATATTGGAAGCCGCAGATCAGACCTGGGTGGGCCAAATGCAAGGCAAATGCCCTACTGCTGTACTATCGCTGCGGCCCCAGCCTTTGAGTTCTTAAAGGACAAATCCGTAGCTCCCCATTGCCCCATTACTCTGGTGCCCCCAAGAAATGACTTTTTCCAGAGCACTAAGAAAATTTAAATGGATAGGATTGTTTTTGAAAACCTTGATTTTAGTCATACAATGTTTATAGAAATCAACTTGTATTTCATTCAAGAAATATTGAGCATCTGCTGAGTACTGAAAAGAATGTTACCATCTCTCCTCAACATTTCCTTCTAAGTCCGTTTTCTCAAGCCTGGAATACACTATATAAACCGCTACTGTTTTAGGAGCGCTCTGAACCAGTTTTCTACTGTCTGCATGACTCTTCTTGGCACAGAGAACATTCTATGAGCTAGGTACGTACCCTCCTGCGTGGCAGTATATTTCCTTCTGTTAGTGCTTCCAATTTATCAACATTTTTATATACAAATAAAATTTTAAATTTTATAAATAAACCCTTATAAATTTAATGAAAAATTTATTGATAAAATGAATTTTAAATTTTATAAAATCTTTAAGTAATGATATTTTAAACAAAAAATTAACATTTTGGAGGGAAAGCATTAGAATTTATAAGAGATTACTAGCAATCAGTTGCTTGTTCTAGTAATAAGAGAAACAAACGTTCCTGTTTTCCATTCGCTCATTGCCAAAATACATGATTTCTAATTACCCTTGTTTCTTGCCTTATGAAAATACTCTGCAAATAGAATTGTTTTTTAACAATGGATAGGATACATTTTTATTAAATCAACAAAAAACATATCTTTACATCTGTTCACTATTCAGTCTTTAAAAGCTTGTCCATTATCTGGTGATTACAATATCATGAGAGAACTTTCTTCTTTTGTTGCTTGCTTCTATAGCACTGGCCATTTCCCAGAGGAAATCACTTGGAAACCACTTGGTTTCTGGTGGTGACTGCTTCCAGACTGGTAAATGTGAAAGCTGCAACCTTGCCTCTAGTCTCTGAAAATATCTTTCTGATGGCCAGTTTTGTTTTGCAGGTATCTATGAGAGCATGAAATGATGAAGTCCCAGGTAAATTGCTTTTATTTTTTAATTACTTCATTTTTAACTATGAAGAGGAAGTCAGTCTGCTCCTGGGTATAGTGATCCAATCCAAGATAGGTATCTGATAATGACAGAGAGAATTATGGAAGACATCTACGCCTGTGTCCCAAATGGGGTGTTTTCATTATATGGGAACATGGGTGGCTTAAGGTCACCATAGGAAAGGGCAGAATGCATAGGGATAAATTGGCGGATGGCTATGCTAGAAGGAAGGATATAAGGTGCGATCTCTCTACTGATGATCTGAAGTTTTTCAGTGAAATGGATCCTTGCCATTCAAAGTGAATTCCTCAGGGCCGGAGCGATAGCCCAGCGGTAGGGCGTTTGCCTTGCACGCGGCCGGCCTGTGCCCGGGTTCAATCCCGGCATCCCATATGGTCCCCTGAGCACCGCCAGGAGTAATTCCTGAGTGCAGAACCAGGTGTGACTCAAAAAGCAAAAAAAAAAAAAAAAAAAAACCCAAAGTGAATTCCTCAGACTAACACATGATCTTGAGAGTACTTGTTTATCATGAACTGAAGCCAGTGTCTCTCAAGTTTGCTTGCTGGAATTTACCAAGATTTTTAAAGCTAGATTTTCAGGCCATACTCAAGACGAGTTCCTTCAGAACTAGTGTCAGTGTTCTGCCTATATAATTCTAATATGAAACCAATTTTGATGGCAAAGTATTCTGAGTGTTTAAGCAAGTAGATGAACTCTGGAAAGCCCACTGAAGGCTAATCTGGTGTTCAGAGTTCCATTCTGCTAAGGCCATTTTTCTTTGGTTACGAGTAAAACATGTACTGTTACACAAGTGCAGATACAATGAGGTAGATTTAATTATGGGGTTTTGTTAGGAGTTTTTTTTTTTTTTTGGGTCATACCTCGCAATGCTCAGGGTTACTCCTGGCTCTGCACTCATAAATTACTCCTAGCAGTGCTCAGGGACCATATGGGATGCCAGGGATCGAACCCAGGTCGGCTGCATGCAAGGCAAACACCCTACCCACTGGACTATCGCTCCAGCCCCAAGAATTTTTATGTACATATTATAGTAGAGTTTTACAAATGAGTTCTGTTGTAAAAAGCCTTTTTTTTAAGTCAAAAGCTTTAGGTTATGTTGCCCAATGCAACACAACCTATCAAATGTGGCTATTGAACTCTTAAAATTGACTAATTTGAGAGAATGTGCTGGCTATAAGTACAAAGTACATACCAGGTCTCAAAACTGAAGTTCAAAAAATTGCAGTAGAATTTGATGCAACTTAGATGGAACTCGAGACTGCCATGCTAATTGGAGTAAGTAAGAGGAAGACAGACAAATACTGGATGTTCACACCTGTCTGTGATATATATAAAGTAACATGACAAAGAAAAGCAAGATATCAGAGTGGTAAACTCCTTGGCCCTAGATTATAGAAATGAAAAGGTGAAGGAAGGAGAGAAATAGAGGGGAGAAATAAGATGCAGATAAAAGGTAACAGGGTAAAGAGTCAGGGGGATCAGGAGCCTTGGGCACTTTAGTGGGATAGAAGTATGATATATATATATATATATATATACATATATATATATAAAGACATTACGAGTAGACTTTAGTTGTATTATTAACTTATGGATTATGAGAGAAGATGTATAAGGTTATAAAGTAGTGTTTGCAACAATAGAAAGTGAAGAATGAGGGGCTGGAGCCATAGCACAGAGGGTAGGGCATTTGCCTTGCATGCGCCAACCTGGGTTCTATCCTTGGCATCCCATATGGTCCCCAAGCACCGCCAGGAGTAATTCCTGAGTGAAAGAGCCAGGAGTACTCCTGAGCATTGCCGGTAATGACCCAAAATGAAAAAAAAAATGAAGAATGATTTTAGTACTTGGAAATTTTGTGATGTGAATTTGAAATTTGGTTAGTCTGACAGAAACCTTAACATGACTGAAGTCAATTCTATATGGAAGAATGAAACTGTTGAAGCTCTTAAGTGGGGAAATCAATTGGAGAATAAGGGGTTGTGAAGGGAGGTAATACTGAACATTAAAGAAAAATAATAAAAATCATTCACATCTCAGATTCTGCTATTAAATTACAATTACATGAACATGTAGGACTTTAAGTAGTCAATTTTCCCTCCAAAAAATATATTATGGCTCTATACTTAACTAAATCCTTAATTTTGGTGTCATATCAATAGATTGCTGTTTCCTGCATTTTTCTTTTTTTAATGAGTTTATTGACTATGCATTTATTTACTTATTATATGTTTTTTGGGTTACACCCAACAGTGCTCATGGGTTGCTCCTGGCTCTAAGCTCAGAAATTACTCTTAATGGTGCTCAGTGATCATATAGGATGCAGGGATTGAAACTGGATCAGCAGCGTGCAAGGCAAATGCCCTACCCTCTGTAGTATTCCTCCAACTCCCTCCTGCATATTTCTTTAAGTCTATTTTCATTGGTCTGTATCACTATTGTATGCGGTGTGTATGTGTGAAAGAGAGACAGGCATATAAACAGAGACAGAAAGATACAGAGAATAGTTAGGTTTAGGAGAAACTGATTATTTTCCTCAAAAATGACCAAATTGGATTATTGTCTTCAATAACTGACATTCTTAGATTCTCTACAGTATTTTTCCATTTGAAAAGACTTTTCTGCTTTATAAATTAGTAAAAATTCTCCCCAAAATTTTCTTGTTTTATATCTTTTCTTATGTTGGATATATTTTGTTTTAAAATTTTTTCTTCATCCAAAATGTTTCTTCCCCCTCCCCCCAAGACAATTGTGACCAAAAAGATAAGGCAATTGTGACAAAATACTGCAGAACGATGTAAGACTTTTAAGGATTAAACAACAGAAATTTGCTGTCTTGTAGTATGTGGAAGCTAGACAACACTAAAGCTATTAGCAGACTTAACTCATTCTGAGGACTGTGTGTGGATGATCTTGTCCAGGACCGTCTCCTTGGCCTGTAAATAACCATTTTCTCCCCTTTATCTCCTTATGCCATCTTCTACCTCTGAGTGTCTCTTTATTTCCTAATATATTTTTGATATGGACATTAGTTCGATTACATTAAGATTCACCCTCACTGTGTTGGATATTGTATGGTTGAAACCCAATCATGAACAACTTGTAACTGTGTAGGGAAAAATAAATCACTCTAACTACTTCATATATAATCTTAAATCTGTTAAGTTCATATTCTGAGATATGGGAATTCCAACATTTTGAAATTACCTACAATTTCAACACTATTGTGTTGCTATCAGAGTTTCACGTCTATTTGCTTTTGTTTTATAAACATTGCTGCACCTTCATTCACTGCATATGTGTTGATAAGCGTATGGACTGGCAAGATTGTAAAGTGGGTAAAGTACTAACCTTATGCACAGTTAACCTTGGTTTAATCCCTGGGACTCCATTTGGTCCCCCAAACACAGAAATAGTAGTAAATCCTGAGCATCCATGGGTTTGGCCCAACTCCCCCTCAAAAACAAGAGTTAAATCCTCTTCATTTGTTCATTCCCTAATCAGTATGATAATGTCCATCCCTAGCTCTTATTACTGTCTTTAGCTTGAGTGCTATTTGATCTGGCATAAGTAGGACAGCTCCTTCTTTTTATAGCTTACCATTTGCCTGTGTGATTATTTTCCAACCTTCCACTCTGAGTTTGTGCTATTGAGAGAGTTTAAGTATCTCTCATAAGCAACACAAAGTTGAATTTTGACACCTGATCCACCTAGCCACTCTGCGCCTTTTGGTGGAAGGGTTAAATCCATTGACATTTAGATAAATTATTGATATTAAGCAATTTGTTCCCACGTACTTTAAGGAATTTGGCTGCTTGTGCCATTTGATCCATGCCTTTTAAATTAGTTCATTCATTATTCCTACCAAAGCTGGTTTATAAGCTACAAAACTCCTTAGCTGCTTTTTGTCTGGAACAATTTATATCCTTCCTTCAGCTGTGAACTTGAAGGGTACAGTATTCTTTTAATTCAATGCCTAAACTTATCTTTCCATTCTCTTCTTGCCTTTAGAATTTCATTAGAGAAATCTGAATGAATCTTACTTTGCTTATATATGAGGCTGTTCTTCTTGCTGCTTGCAGGAACCTGTCTCTAACTTTGGATCTTTACTTTGGGGGGGGCCACACCCAGCGATGCTCAGGGGTTTTTCCTGGCTCTGCACTCAGGAATTACTCCTGGCGGTGCTCGGGGGACCATATGGGATGCCAGGGATCGAACTCAGGCCGGCATGGGCCGGCCGCTGCAAGGCAAACGCCCTACCTGCTGGACTATCACTCCGGCCCCTGATCTTGACATTTTGATCTCATTGTCTCTAGCTATTCTTTTGGATTTACTGTGATTATCACTCTTTGTGCCTCTTGAATATGCTTTGATTCTCCCTCTTTAGATTGGGTAAATTTTCACCAATTATTTTTCAACAGTTCTTCTTCACTCTCTTTCCTCTCCTGGAATTATGATTCTGAAGTCGTCCCTCCTAGTATTTTCAGTGTCACTTTCGTATTCATTTGTTCCTCCCTCTCTTTTCTGTTTCCTCTTTGTCCTGGTAGATCTTGCACTGTACTTTTGTGTTCACTGATTTGATTTTCAGCTTTATTTATTCTGCTGCTGAGATTTGCTTCTGTATTATTTAACTCCTCTCTTTCTATTTGAATGAATTCTTTTTTCTGTCAGATTCTCTTCAAGTTTATTGAATTTCTGTTCAAACATATTTTTCAGATTATTATGCATTGGTATTTAGAGGTAAATACAAGAGTATGCCACATGCACGGCAAGCCTGGCAAGCTGCCCATGTCATATTTGATATGACAAATACCAGTAACAATTATGTTAGGTCATTCCTATGACCTAATATAATGGTTTGAGGCTCTTTATGTTCCTGGAGCGAGCAGATGCCCTTGGGCTCTACTGGCTTGAGACAGGACATATGGAGATGCTACTGGTGCCCGCTCGAGCAAATCGATGATGAGCGGGAAGATAGTGATAGTGATAGTGATGCATTGGTAGGATTGTTATTCTGAAATCTTTGGGTAGATTTAAAAGTTCTGATGTACTTGGAGTCTTCATAGACTTTTGTCACCTTATGTTCATATGGTTGAGTTCCTTCATTTTCCCATTGTTCAAAGTGCTGTGTTGTCTGAGAGGTGGAGCTCTAGACACTACTCCTGGGCTCCTCTCACTGTATGATTTTAACTGTTCCTCCAGGGTTTCTGCTGTCCTAAATGGTCATAGGTGCAGGAGATGAACTCCATCTGCAGTTTCACACAAAGGGCTGAGCTGGGGGTTGGAGCACACACCCCTAGATCTGTAGTTGCTGTTGTGGATGATTGTAAGCATGGGAAGCAGGGAATCCACAGAGGGCACAGGTCATACTAAAGCTCTCACCACCCCAGACCATCTGCTGCTGCTGTCTGGCGGTCTTCAGCACAAGGGTGTGCTGGGGCTGAGGGCACTCACACTCCAGTGTAGCTACGAAAGGAGTGGAGAGATGTTTTATAATTCCAACATATCAATTTTCAGGGGATACAGTTTAACCTAAAACATATATATTCATTGGTATTCTTTTCCTGAGACTATTTGGTTCAGTTTTATCCATTGAATAATTCATTTCCCCACCCCTAGTTATTTTAATGTCACCTGTATTTGTTAAATTAATTTCATTTTGTAATGCCCGGGATGAAACCATCCAGGGCCTCACACAATCAAAAGCAAGTGTTCTACTACTGAACTACATCCCCAACCTTAAGTTACTGTTTGTATTTGGTGTTTCATGATTTGCTTCTTTAGTTTTCCAGTTCTAAATATTTCTATTATATATTTTACGTTTTTTTCTAAATGCTATAATATAAAAATGCATACTGTTGTATAAATAGCTATAAGAATCACTTCAGATTGAGCATACTGAAGAATATGCTTTTACAGGGGTTAGTGTCATTCAAGGATGTGGCGGTGGATTTTACTCAGGAGGAATGGCAGCAACTGAACTCTGCTCAGAGGAACTTATACAAGGATGTGATGCTGGAGAATTACAGTCACCTGGCTTCAATGGGTAAAGACAACTTCCCATGTAACTCAAGAATTTTCCAGTTCAGTTATTTCTTTATCAATCACTATGATTAGGTGGTTCTTACATAATGAATTTTTTTTGATCTTCATACATTCCCAAAGTGGAGGTCACTACTAGTTGAGGGCTTTGTTAATTGCTTCATTGTAGACCTCCTAAAATTAAATCTCTTCCTCTTCTGTAAATTCAATCTTCCTCTGATTTAAAAGGTTAATTTCCACATCTTCCTCTGATTTAATAGGCTCTCCAGTTTCTAAACCAGATGTCGTCTTCAAGTTGGAACAAGGAGAAGATCCATGGATCATAAGGAGAGACATAACAAATTGGATCTGTCCTGATGAAAGTCACACAGATGGCAGACAAGGGAAGTGTCTTTAAATTGGTACCTGATGGGGCCGGAGAGATAGTCCAGCGGGTAGGGCGTTTGCCTTGCACGCAGCCAGCCCATGCTGGCCCGGGTTCAATCCCGGCATCCCATATGGTCCCCAAGCACCGCCAGGAGTAATTCCTGAGTGCAGAGCCAGGAGAAACCCCTGAGCATTGCCGGGTGTGACCCAAAAAGCAAAAAAAAAAAAAAAATTGGTACCTGAAGTTTATATGTTTCTATCCTTATTTTAACATTATGTCTTTGTTCATATGCTGAGAATTTAGTAGGCATTCAACACATAAAAAAATAAGTGTGGGACTTTTTATAGGAGAGCCTCTTCACAATAATCATCTTAATAAAATATGTGTAATTTAAAGAGTGATAGCAATGTGTATGGCAGATATATCTAAAATATCTATCTGCATATAGATCTTTAAAACTATTTATGAAAGACTTAATAAACAGTAGATCATTGCTTCTAACACTACAGTCATAATTTAGAAGGTAATAACTTTAAATACATAACTATATAAAATTAAATGTCAGATACAATTACTGCTTTAAAAAAGCTGAGGAAATAATCCCAAAATGAAAGTTAAGTAAAAATTGAGGGCAATAAAGAGGTTCAATAAAAATTGAGAAGGCATTATTTATATTATACAGTCATAGCTACTTTGAAAGATATTATAAGTGCTGATGATACTGAAAGATAAGGGAAAAGCCAAATTGGAGGGGAAGAGCATGTGAATATAACCTTGGAGTTACTGGGAATACTACTTTTCTCAGAGAAATTTAATAGTTTCACTTGTTATGTATACAAAGTAATTTTGGAAATTAGTGTCACAAGAACTTGGATTCTTGCTATGAAACTGACATTGATTCCACAGATTTTATATTTTTCAGTTACTTTTGATAGATTAACTGAGAAAAAAGACGAAAGATGATTCAAGTATTTTCAGTATAGAAGAGACCCTTGTTTGTTTGGATAGTGTTAGCAAGATGAAAGTGTGTATATGTGTATAAATATTATACAAAAAATGTCTAATTAAATAAATATTTTAACGGGGCGGAGTGATAGCCCAGCGGGTAGGGCGTTTGCCTTGCATGCAGCCAGCCCATGCTGGCCCGAAGTTCGATCCCCGGCATCCCATATGGTCCCCGAGCACCGCCAGGAGTAATTCCTGAGGGCAGAACCAGGAGGAACCCCTGAGCATTGCCGGGTGTGACCCAAAATGCTAAATAAATAAATAAATAAATAAATAAATAAATAAATAAATAAATAAATAAATAAATAAATATTTTTAAAGTATTTCCATTAAGAAAACAGGGGGAAGTAGAAATATTTTAGTAATCCAAAATTATAGTGTTAATCTAATCTTCCTTGTATTTTGTGATAATCTTCCTTGGTTTTTGTTTTTCATGGATATTCCATTTTCATTGTCTATCCCCTGGTCATACTGTGTACTGTAACATCTTCCAGAATGGCCTATATCCATCCCTATTTTGAGTTTATAGACTATATAAAGTAATTGTTTGTTCCTTTCCTATATTATGTTAATTATTCCTTATGATGTTTTATTTTATCTTTCTTTTAGACAGGAAGAATAACCTTGACAATCCCGAATCATGTATAATGGAATCCTTTTCCTTACATAATAAGTTACTAAATGGAATCACAGAGAATGGTTCATTATGTTCCATTTTTAAAATCTGTCAAGGTAATGGCCAGCTGCAGAGCTATCAGAGAAACCAAGAAAAACTTTTCGGACAAGTGGCAGTCATCAATAACAAAACGGTGGCTGCAGAGTTGGGCCAAAAATATAATTCATTGGGAAAAATAGTTCAAGGATATGTACATCCTTCAGGACAAAGTCCGCATAATAATATTTATCAAAAGAACATGAAATATAATTTTGACATACTTTGTTATAATATGATTACTTCAAGAAAAAATCTAATGAGAATTTTGGATGCAAAAAAATATCCAGCTACAGTGAAACTGGTTCTGACCTGGAGAAAATTCATAATGGAGTAATGCCCTATGATGGGACACATCTTGGAGATGTTTTCAGTAATAAACAGTCACTTATTCAATATGGGGATGCTGGGACTAGGGAGAAAACCTGTGTATGCATTACATGTGGAAAAGCCTTTGCTAAGAAATCACAGCTCATTGTACATCAGCGTATTCACACTGGCAAGAAACCATATGATTGTGGTGCATGTGGGAAAGCCTTTAGTGAGAAGTTTCATCTCATTGTACATCAGAGAACTCATACTGGGGAGAAACCTTATGAATGTTCTGAATGTGGAAAAGCTTTCTCTCAAAAATCATCCCTCATTATACATCAGAGAGTTCACACAGGGGAAAAACCATATGAATGTAGAGTATGTGGAAAAGCTTTTTCCCAGAAGTCACCCCTAATTATACATCAGAGAATTCACACTGGGGAGAAACCTTATGAATGTAGAGAATGTGGCAAGGCATTTTCCCAGAAGTCCCAGCTTATTATACACCACAGAGCTCATACTGGAGAGAAACCATATGAATGTACTGTATGTGGGAAAGCATTCTGTGAGAAGTCCCACCTCATTATACATAAAAGAATTCACACTGGGGAGAAACCCTACAAGTGTGTTCAATGTGAGGAAGCCTTTAGCAGGAAAACAGAACTCATTACACATCAGTTAATTCATACCGGGGAGAAACCTTATGAATGTACTGAGTGTGGTAAGACCTTCTCCCGGAAGTCACAGCTCATCATACATCAGAGAGCGCATACTGGAGAAAAACCCTATAAATGTAGTGAGTGTGGAAAAGCCTTCTGTCAGAAATCGCATCTCATTGGGCATCAGAGAATTCACACAGGAGAAAAACCTTATGTATGCACTGAATGTGGGAAAGCCTTTTCTCAAAAATCCCACCTCCCAGGACATCAACGCATTCATACTGGAGAAAAACCTTATATATGTGCTGAATGTAGAAAGACATTTTCTCAGAAGTCTGACCTTGTTCTACATCAGAGAATTCATACTGGGGGAAAGACCCTATCAATGTGCTGTATGTAAGAAAGCCTTCATTCAGAAGTCACAACTCACTGTACACCAGAGAATTCATGACAATAGTAAATCATAACGAACTGAGTACTTGGAAAAACCAGTGCTATTATGAATGTAGTGAATGTGGAAGGGCTTTAGCCTTATCCCAGAGTAATAAACACTAGAAATTAGATTCCTTTGAGAACTTTGTAAAAGACATGTTATTATATTTTTAATTACAAAAGAATTCATGTATATAGGTGTAACATGTTCTCTCATCAATGATTGAAAATATATGAGTTTTCGCCTGGCTTGTGTAGCTTCTACAGTTATGACATAGATGATCAGTAGAACATATATGTATATAGAATACATATGTTGTATTTTTCTATAAAATGCATTAAAAATAACCAGACATTCTTAAATTTCAGGAATAATTTTGGTTGGCATAATTTTTGCCATGCAGTAATTTCTTATAAAAGATATGAAGAAAGGTTGAGTTAAAAATAAAATAATATGGGGCTGGCGCGATAGCCCAGCGGGTAGGGCATTTGCCTTACACACAGCCTGCCTGTGCCGGACTGGGTTCTATCCCCGGCATCCCATATGGTCCCCCGAGCACCGCCAGGAGTGATTCCTGAGTGCAGAGCCAGGAGAAACCCCTGAGCATTGCCGGGTGTGACCTCCCCAAAAAAAAGCAAAAAAAAAAAATCTGACTTGTTTTCAAGCCTGTATTGTTGCAGGACTCCTATAAGAACCTCTGCATCTGCCCTGGATTGCCTCCTGCAGGTCACTTCGTAGATAGGGGGTAGTCTAAATGTGGCAGTTTATCTGACCATGACCATGTATTCTGTACTGGTTGGTATAAATATTCTCTCATGCTACCACAATCATCGTGGGACACATTGGATCTCTAAGTAACTAGACCAGAGAGAAATGCTGTTTGCCTCCAAGCAAGCAAGCATGGCTCTCTGATAACTCAAAAGGCAACTAAAATACAAAACTACCGTGAAGTAGACGAGACTCTTGTGAAGGCTTGGAGAAATATTTAACTGGCATTAGTATTAGTGTTTGGTACAGATACATGCCATCTCAGAAACCCCTTCTCTACCCTATAAAGGCATTTGCAGGCAGATCTTGGCTCAAAACATTAGCATTTAATAGGGCCTAGGTGAGGTGCTGGGAGAAATTACCTAAGGGCATTTGACCCTTCCTGCTTCTCATAATAGTGGGAGGTCTGAGTTGCAGGGGTATAAAACCAGCTTGCTCTCTCTCTCTCTCTCTCTCTCTCTCTCTCTCTCTCTCTCTCTCTCTCTCTCTCTCTCTCTCTCTCTCTCGGCTCTCTTTTGGGGATTGCACTCTTCTTGGGAGTCTTGTCTTTGTCTCCACCTTACAGGGCCTTAACACGTGGTGGCCCCCATCTTGGCCTACACATGGCTGGAGTTCTAGCCGGGAATCCTAAGCACAGGGTTTTTCCTATTGCTGATTTGGATGCCTGAACCTGTGATAAGTAAAGCATTTTAAAACTGCATCGGATTCCTGAGTCTTCATCCATTCCCCACCAGCTTCAGAGGTAGAAGGGAACTCGCTTCCCAGCTCTGTTGGGGACCCCAGTGGCATCCCCGACACCATATACTCTCTTAAATATGAATCTTGCTCATTTATCTCTGTTTCTTTGCTTTACTATTTCCACTCTGTGGAAGCCTATATTCGTTCTCTCTCTCTCTCTCTCTCTCTCATTATTGTTAATGTATTTTATAGAAAAATACGACATATGTATTCTATATACATATATGTTCTACTGACCATCTATGTCATAACTGTAGAAGCTACAAAAGCCAGGCGAAAACTCATGGGGTCTTGTTAAAGCTTTTTCTTTATCCACTAATATCATATGCTCTTCATTTTATTTTATTTATATGGTATTGACATGAGACTCACAGACATGGGGCAGAGCTTCTACTGGCTCTCCCTTTGCCCAGTCACTCACAAGGCACCCAGGAGGGATGGCGGGTTCTAGCCCTGGCCCACCACCCCAGCAGAGCCTTGCAACAAGCCAGACGACCCCCAACTCAATGAGGGCCTCCATTCTCCACATCCGGACTTCCCCTCTGTCAGAACTTCATCCAGCAGACCAGCCTATCACAGCCCGGCTTGCATGGCCACTTGCGGTCGCGCAGTTCATCAATAAATGCTGGATTTAGAGATGACTACAAGAGTATGCTACCTGCACGGCAGAGCCTGGCAAGCTACCCGTGTCGTATTTGATATGCCAAATACCAGTAACAATTTTAGACCTCATTCCCATGACCTGATGGAATGATTTGAGGCTCTTTATGTTCCTGGAGCAAGCATGAGCCCTTGGGCTCTACTAACATGAGACAGGACATATGGAGATGTTACTGGGGCCCGCTCGAGCCAATCGATGATGAACAGGAAGACAGTGACAGACAGTGGTATTGACATATATTAAGTATTGATCTGTATGTTAACTTGTATATATTAATTGACTTGAAAATTTATATATTGATGGATTTGTATATATCAAGTCATCTTGCATACTGGGATAAATCATACTTGAAAATGGTGCATACATTTTTGTATTCAAGCTGCTAATATTTTGTTAAGGATTTACATTTATCAAATATCTAAGTCTATTGTTTTCCTTTTTAGAAATGTCTCTGTGTGCTTTTGGTATCAGGGTAGTATTTGCTTCATCAAACTATTTGGAAGGGTCATTGGTTCTTTAGTTCTTTACATTTCTGTGTTGTTTTGTTTTTGTTTTGGGGCCACACTGAGTGTTGCTCAAGGCTTACTCCTGGCTCTGCAATCATGAATCACTCCTGGGATGATTGGGACTATATGCGATGATGGGGATCAAACCCAGGCCAACTGCATGCAAGGAAAAAGCCCTACACACTATACTATTGTTCTGGCCCCATGGTTCTTTAAATTTCTGAAAGAGTTTGAAAACCATTCGCTTGAATTTCTGTTCAGGGCCAGGCAGTCATTTTATTACTATTTCAATTTCCTCAGTAGAGTTACTGATCTGACTTGAATGCTCTGTTACCTCTTGGTTCAGCCTTGGAATGTTACACAAATGCAAAATAATCACCCATTTCTTCTAAATTCTACAATTTCATAGCATAGAATTTTTTATAGTAATTCCTGATGATCTATTAAATTTCTCTGATTTCTGTTGTGAGTCTCCTGTTATATTTCCTATTCAGTTTGTTGGGGCCTTTTCTTTCTTTATGAGCCTCACTAATGGTTTGTAAGTCTTTTTTATTCCTTCAACTTACTGGTCTGTGTCAATTTTCCACAGCAAAGTCAATTGGACTGACACCTTCAACCTCTGTCCAAGGAGGGTCATTCACAGAGAATGAGACAAACACACAAGGATGTACAAGTGTTCAAGTCACCTAGCAGCTGTGAGAGAACTCAAGACACTTTACTCATACCAAATCACTCTCCCACCCTGGTTTCCAATACATTAGCTATTATTTAAACTAACAGAGACAATAAGGAGAGTTAGTACGCACATAAAAATTCAATGGGTGCATTAAAGACAGAGGCTAGGATATTTCACATAGCAAATCAGCAGTACCTTCAAAGTTCAGAGTAAAGTTATGGCAATTTCCTATTATATCTTGCCTATGTTACCTTCTATATGTAAAATACCTTAACTTGTTTATTCTGTTGTTTGCTGGGCATACATTTGCTGCCCCTGAAGTATGACAGGATGTACATTTGCTTTCCTGTTATATTCTTTTTTTTTTTGAAAAACGTTAAACATGCTTTAATTCACTGATCAAAGAAGTCATGATTGGAACAATTATAAAATACTTAGAGTAATAATGAAAACACTGAATTAAAAAGGAAAAAAGATAAAAATCTAAACACTATGAACAGAAATTTGTCAGTTACAGGGGCAGGGATGAGTCCCAGTTGGTGAAGACATCTTGCACATGCAAGGCCCTGGGTTTGGTCCTAAACCCCACACCCTGCCGAGTGTTCCTCCTAACAATAAAACCAATAAACACATTTTCTGGGGGTTAATTTTGGGTCACACCCAGCAGTTCCCAGGACTTATTCCTGGTTCTGTGTTCATTCCTGATGGAGCTCCAGGAAGCATATGAGATGCCAGGAATCAAACCAGGTCAGCAGTGTTCAAGGCAAGTACCCTACCTTCTGCACTATCCCTCCAGCTCTGCCTATTTTTATTTATTTTATTTTTAAATTCTATTTATTTGTTTATTTATTTTGCTTTTTGGGGCCACACCCAGCGATTCTCAGGGGTAACTCCTGGCTCTGTACTCAGGAATTACTCCTGGCGGTGCTCGGGGACCATATGGGATGCTGGGGATCGAACCTAGGTCAGCCACATGCAAGGCAAATGCTCTACCCACTGTGCTGTCGCTCTGGCCCCCCATTTTTATTTTTTATTTTATTTTTTTTAATTTTATTACACCATTTTTAGACATACAATTGCAATATGCTCATGCTCGATTTTTGGTTCTACAGTGTTCCAACACCCATCCCTCCACCCGAACCCATCTCCCATCACCAATGTCCCCACCTCCCTCCCCTCCCGCACCCCAACTACTTGGCGGGTTCTGTATATCTTTTCTCTCTTCTCTATCTCTCCCTCCCGCCTACCTTTCCTACACATCGTAGAATGCAGTACATTAAAGGACATAACTGTTTCTACTAGTTTGATGGACCGCGTGGCTGCAAGCGGCCGCGGGACTTAGGGGCCTCATGGTCAGCGTCCGGTCAGCGAAAATGGCTGCTAATGTGGTGGGTGATTCTCATCCGGCTGCTTCTGGGACTCCACCGAGGTGATGGGCCAACACCCAAAACCATCTGTCCTCCTGGGGGCTCATGGTCAGCTGAGCTATGGGGGGGGCCGAGTTCCAGTTTCCCAAGCTGCATCTGAGGCTCTGCATGCTATGGCTGGTTGCCCCAGGGCAGCACCTTGGTGGGGCTACTGGGCTCAGACAAAATGGAGAGGGGAAGGGGCGACCCCAGCTCCATCTGAGGAATTCCCAGTGTTTCCCGCTTCTGGGAGCTGCCTACTTGGGCTCGAACTCGCTTTGCTCTGTTAATCTGGTCTTGAGGTCAGCGTCCCTCCCAGGTGGGCTCTAATGTACTGCAGCATCCAGACAGAGAAAATGGCCGCTAATGTGGTGGGTGAGTCTCATCCAGCTGCTTCCAGCACCCCCCAGAGGTGATGGGCCAACACCCAAAACCCATCTTTCCTCCTGGGGGCCCCATGGTCAGCTGAGCCAAGGGAGGGTCGAGTTCCAGCTCCCCCCAACTGCGCCTGAGGCTCTGCATGCTGTATCAACCTCTCTAGTTTGATACAAATAGAATGATAGTTGAAGTGTACAAATGAGAAAGATCCTGAAAGGACCTGGTGCTAAAATCCATTGCATCTAAGATTAAACTGCGGCCTCGCGCCTGCACAGCCGTGGATCAGAAGTCTCTGTCTTGCTGCAGTTGGCTGTGGTGGCTGGAGCTCAGGGTCCCACCCACTGAGCCCGGAGGCTGGGGACTGGGCGCAGACCCCCAATCCTTGCTCCGAGTCCAGCAGGCGTGGCCGCCTGCATGGCGAGCAGGCCCTAGGAGCCATGTAGGACACGACCAGGTGCTGGCCGAGCCTTTTGCCTTTCCCCAGGAACTCCATAGGGCCGCTCACCATGAAGCCAAGCTGCGCAGCCATCTGCTGTCCTGTTATATTCTAAAACACAATTTTACTCCGAGGACTATCCTGACCTTGGGTTTTGTTAGGAGGAAAATTTTCTACATGACCCTATTATTTATAGCCTTTTTTACTAATTTTATGTTATCTGATAGAAGTATGGACATCCCTACCTTTCCACAGGAGTTTTTTTGCTGGCAAGACTGCTTTCCAGGTTAAGATTTTGAGCCTATGTTTTATCTTACTGTTCAAATGTATCTCATGCAAGCAGCTGAAAGTGAATTCTGTCTTCTGATCCATCCTGACACTGTATCTCTTGATTGGTGAGTTCAGATCATTGATATTGAGGGAGATTATTGAGATGAAAGAATTGATTGTTATGGTTATGTGTGTTTGTGAAATTTGCCTCATCTTTTAGAGAAGCCCCTTCAATGCCTGCTTTCAAGGTTTACAATAATTCCAGAGCTGTTGCGTATTCGTGTAGCATCATATCGTTCCTCAAACCTAAATGATAATCTATTTGGGTATTCTTGGTAAGATACTCATAAACCCAGGGGTTTTTTGGGTTTATTTGGCTGGGACCTTTTGAGCCTCTTGAATCTGAGTTTATGTTCTCTGCTATGGCCTTTTTGATAGTGTTTCTTCATCTAATTCACATTCCTGATATTCAGAAATTCTGCTTATTCTTGTATTATTTTTCTTGAACTTGTTCACAGTTTTCAATTGTGCTATTCATTTATTTTGAGACTTTTTTTCTATTTTTTTGTTATATTCTAGTTGTTTCCTGGAGCTCACTGATTTTGGAGCTCACTGATCTTATTCTCAATTGCTCTTATTTTTGCTGTCAAAGCCTCCTTGAGAGTTTTTTCTATTTCCCTCTTCAGTTCTGCACTTCTGATTGTAGTTTTCTCATCTACACTCCAATACTGTCTTGAACCTGTACCATTGTTTCATTGAACTCATTAAACATCTTCATCATAGTGTCTCTAAAGTTATTATCTGAGAGGTATCAGAGCTGTTTAGCCCTACAAAATAAAATAAAGCCCTACAAAATACTAACTTCACAAATTGAACTTCATTGCTTGATAAACTTCTAAATTTCTTCCTTATTGTGGCTATTGTCGGTTAGGAGTGAATCTTTGTTCTTAATTCCCCTATCCTTTGAAGGAGCTCTGTGAGGGACTTAGATGAGTATTACTCTTTTCCTTCCTGGCCAGATCTATTATTGATAGTTTTTGCTGTGTTTGGTTAGTTGTTTTGATTTCCAGATGTGAATTATTATATAGCGACTTTTTTTAGTATTTTATTATACCACCATGAGATATAAAATTACAAAGATGTTCATGACTGGGTTTCGGTCATACAGTGTTCCAGAACCATCCCTCCACTAGTGCCCATTTCCCACCACCAATGTCCCCTATTCCCTCCCCACCTCCCCATAGCCTGCCTCTATGGCAGGTTCTTTATCTCTTTTCTCTCTTTTCTCTCTCTGTATCTCTTTCTCTCTTCCTTCTCTTACATATTGTGGATTGTACTACATACATTTAGAGGTTATCATGTCTATCTTTTTACCTGTATTTAATGCTCAGTTCTAGGTTGGTATTAGAACTTTCGACAATTATTAGCACGCTGTTCCCTTCTCTGTCTTACCTAACTTCTGACTCCCACATGTTAGTGGTAATTTCCACCTTTGACAAGGCCTTTGACAAGGCCTCTTGATCCATGTTTCACCTGACCTTGGATATTGGTATCATAATATGTATATTATATATATGTATATATATATATATATATGTCATATAATTGCACTCAACATGATCCTCTCCATGTTCATCCATTTAAGTTCTCTGCTATGGCCTTTTTGATAGTGTTTCTTCATCTAATTCACATTCCTGATATTCAGAAATTCTGCTGATTCTTGTATTATTTTTCTTGAACTTGTTCACAGTTTTCGATTTTGCTATAGCTATTCATTTATTTTGAGACTTTTTTCTATTTTTTTGTTAAATTCTAGTTGTTTCCTGCATCTCACTGATTTTGGAGCTCACTGATCTTATTCTCAATTGCTCTTATTTTGCTGTCAAAGCCTCCTTGAGAGTTATTTTCATAACTTCATTTTTCCTAACAGCTGCATAGTATTCCATTGTGTAGATGCACCACAGTTTCTTTATCCAGTCATCAGTTCTCAGGCTCTCTGGTTGTTTCCATATTCTGGCTATTGTGAATAGTGCTGCTATGAAAATAAGAGTGCAAATGTGTGTTACTGTGAAGTAAAAACATTACTTCCCAGGGTATATGCCCAGGAGTGGTATGGCTGGGTCAAACGGGAGCTCAATTTCTAGTCTTTGGAGGAATGTCCATATTGTTTTCCAAAAGGCTGTACCAGTCAACATTACCACCAACAATCTTCAAAAATAGTGACTTTTAATGTCGTTTCCCAGTCTGACCTCTGGCTGTAATTTAGCATTCTATGATTTCTTACTACTACCACAAGCTTGTGAGGATTTTTCTGTAGGATAGATGAAATAAGCTAGAAATGAGTTCTTATTAGCTTGATGTACCTGAAGGCGTCCAGGACCATATCAGAGTCAGTGGGTTTCAGGCCAGAGTGAAGTACAGCGGGAAGGGCATTTGCCTTGCATGCACGTGCTGACCCTGTTTCAATCATTGGCATCCTGTATGGTCGCCAACACTGCCAAAAGGAATTCCTGAGTGTAGAACCAGTAGTAACTCCTGATGAGCATCACAGGCTGTGACCCAAAATAATTTAAAAAAAAAGTCAGTAGATCCAATTCAAGAGATGTAATTATATACTGTGTGCGATGTTGGGTAGAGAAGTGTTGCACAGCCATGTGGTTCTGGAAAGATGGGCAGTATCTCTGGAGAAATCAGTGTTAGGAATCAGAGGAAAATACCTGATTGAAAGAACTGTCCAGAATGGGGGTCCAACTAGCCAACTAGTCCAGATGGGTGTTTGGGGTGACAGGGAATTGCATTGGAACCAGTCACCAGGAAGGAACAGGTGAAATAATTTTAAGAAAAATCCACAGATGCAATATAGAAGATATTTTTAGGTAGAAGTCATTTTATTTATTTATATGTTAATAAAATAGAAGTTATTTTAATTATATGTTAATTCTTAGTTTCTCCTTATATTGTTTAGCTCTTACCAACTTTTACCTCAACCCATTTTCAGCAATTCTATCCTCCTGCTGGTACCTGGAAGTGTTGTTCTGTGATGGTTAAATAATAATAACCTACTGACACAAACTTAAAGTCAATTTGCCCCAACATCTCTCCCAGATTATCTGGATTCTCTATGAAGAAGCTAACAGTATTTCTCCATTTTAAGTAACATTTTAACATTGAGAACTTAATACAACCAGATTCTCTGTAAACAATCTATGTAAAATATCCACATTTTAGAATAGAACCTTAATCAACCCTTTTTAAGGGACTGTAAAAGTGAGTATCTCTTTTTGACAAATGAGAGCAGTGAGACTGGACAACAGTGCTGGGGTACACTGGAGAGCAGAGTTAGACCCAGTGGTCCTCAGGGGATCAAGTGCACTGGGGATAGATAATATGTGGACCTTTACAAACTAGATTGTTTTCCAGTTTCTTAGCTATCTACATGACCCATGACTTGTTTGTTCTCTTGGAGTTGTAACACTGGGCCATTTCTCTGCCAGCAAGATGGTGAGTATGGGTAAGGCTTCTAATTTTTTGGTAGCAGTGGTGGATGTGGGATGGGGGAAGATTCATCCCACCCCATTCTGAGAATACCCCAAAGTTTTCAGCCTGTAAACTTGCTCCACCTAGGAAGACTTAGCTGATTATTATTCTTTTTTAGATTCGATGTGATGCTGTGCCATTTCTATGTCAGAGCGTGTCAGGTGTGGCTGCAGGCTTCTGTGCCTTCAGGCAGAAAGGGAAATCTGCCTGCTCCCCATTCTAAGAAGGGTCCAAAATTCTCAGTTCAGGCCAGTCTACCTGGGAAGATTCAGCAGTATCATGTTCCCTTACCCCCTTATTAATGCAGTTTTTTCATATGACAACTGTATTTCTCATAAAAATATCTTTATATATTCTATATCTTCATCATCCTTTCAGAAGCATCCCTAGGTCACATTACATCAGATGAACATGCTATACTTCTCCCAAAACAGTGCTATCCATTATCTGTCATTGAGACAGGAGAGTGGGCTCAAAAAACTAAGCTCTAGCTTTGCAAGCACAAAACACAGGGTTTTTTTTATCCTCAGCACTGTTTACGGGCCTCTGAGCACCTCTGTGGAATAACACCTGAGCATTGAGCCAGGCACCACGAGGTGTGACCTGAAAAAAGAGTGATGATAAAATTTTCATTAAATTATCTCCATCTTCCTATAGCTAATTAATTCCAAATTGTTGATTTTAAAATCGTAAAATGAATTGTGAGCTATTGTTAGAAAGTACATTTTATATAATAGTCCATTAGGTTGGATTTTCTTTCTTTTTTTTTTCTTTTTTGGGTCACACCCGGCAATGCTCGGGGGCTACTCCTGGCTCTGCACTCAGGAATTACTCCTGGCGGTGCTCAGGGGACCATATGGGATGCCGGGGATCGAACCCAGGCCGGCATGAGCCGGCCGCGTGCAAGGCAAACGCCCTACCCGCTGGGCTATCGCCCGGCCCCCATTAGGTTGGAATTTCAAATAAACTAGGTCATAGAAAATTTGTACAAGGTGTTGGATAGTGTACTACTACTATCTGTCAATATATTCTTTCCATTAAATAAAACTAAGGGGGAAAATCTTTTAATGAAGAGTTCTATTCAAGTCCCCTGCTATAAACTGAACGTTTATGTATTTAACCCTAGGCACCAAGATCATGAAATTAGACATTAGGACATGGGACCTTGGAATACTGATAAGATTATGAAGGTGGTTCATGAATGGGTCAATTTTTTTCTTTCCTTTCTTGTTTCTACATTCAAACTGTCTTTAGGGAATATAATGTAGTGGAATACCTTTACCTGAGTTACTGCATGCTATAGATATTCTTTTTGTGTTTTTAAGCAGGTTTGGGGATTTCTTTGGGGGGGTGGTTTTAGGCTCACCCAGCAGTACTCATGGCTTATTCCTGGCTCTGTGCTCAGAGGTCATTCCTGGTATACCTCAGGGGATCATATGCAGAGCCAGTATCAAATCATATCTCTCTCTCCTCTCCTCTCTCTCTCCTATCTCTCTTTCCTCTCTCTCTTCTCTCTGTCCCCATCCTCCCTCCCTTCCCTATCCCCTTCCTCCCTCGCTCATATTTTCCTGGTATTTGTTTTGTTTTGTGGTTGAGGTTCATCAGTAAAGCTCGAGATGAGAGCCTACTCTGAGAGTGTACCACTTACATGGCAGAGCCTGGCAAGCTATCTGTGTTGTATTTGATATACCAAAAACCAATAACAATAATAGACCTCATTCCCATGACCAGAAGGAATGGTTTAAGGCTCTTCCTGTTCCTGGAGCGAGTGGATGCCCTTGGGCTACACTTGCTTGTGACAGGACATATGGAGATGTTACTGGTGTTGCTCCAGCAAATTGAAGAACAACGGGAAGACAAGTGATACAAGTGATTGTTTTGTGGTCTTGGCTATCAAACCCAAAGCCCTATATACAAGGGAAGTGCTGTACCACTGAGCCATCCCTGGCCCTAACAAACTCTATTGTTTTGGGTTTGGTTTGTTTGTTTGCTGGCTGGTTTGTTTGGGGGCCACACCTGGCAGTACTTAGATTACTCTCCACTCTGTATTTGAGCTCACTATCAGCAGTATTTGGTGTTTGAGCATCATGTGGAGTTGGTGCCAGGAACATACCTGGGCCTTCCACATGTGCAAAGTGCTCAGCTCTTTGAACGCCTCTCCAGTTCCATACATACATATGCTCTCCAGAAATACCTCAGTCATGCTTTTTAACACTTTATTAGAAACTTGTTTTGTACAACAACAAAGTCAGAAGCATCATTTTATAATAACATTATGGTATCTGGACCATTACTAAATTACGTACATAATTTAGTAAATATCTGGACATTTCTAAATTGGATCAAAAAGCTTGAGTGGTCTAGAAATCTTCCTATATCATCTGAAATTATCATCACTGTTCTGAATTGGTTCCAAAAATCCTGGGAACATGTCTTTAAAATATTTCTGTCCTTGGGCTGGTTGCAGTACTGGTGGGAGGGAGTCAAGGAGGGCAACATGGAGTACTTACTGCAGGATCCAGGTGGAAAGACAGAGCTCCCAGAGTACAGCACACAAGGGGATAGGTGCCAGAGCTCCCAACAGTAGTGCAGGGACCTCAGCCACCTGGTATTGTCCAACATTGCTTGAATATCAAAGTGAGACAACTCAGAGTGTTCGAATAGCTGCTTTGGAGGTCCAGTGCAGAGAGAAGCCAATTTTCCATGCCAGCTCCATTGGTACTGCCAAAAAATAAAATAATAATAGAGCCCTCCCCCATATTACCTAGGGAAAATTCTGACTGGAGAAATTCTTGGAACTTTTCACCTCGTCTCCCCCTCACCTTTCTCCATCTCCACACCAACCTCCATTTTCTGCTAATTCGGAAAATTAGAGAAAAGCAAAGCTTTTGAGCCATCGTGGCTTTGGGTCCTTGGAACGAGAATAGAGTACTCTTTGCTTGGTTTGAGACGAGGGGCTCTGGTATGACCACTCTCCCCCTTGCTCCTTCACCATCTTGAAGATCATCATCAGCAATTAGGTTACTTGGTTTTTTCAAAGCTTCTTAGCATTCAGCATAACACTGTCTATCAGTGGTGACTTTAAATGCTCACAAACAAATCTACTAAGTCACTGATTTCAAAACTCTCTGAGGTAGGCAGGATAGGGATCATGATCTCCATTTGAAAAAATAAAGAACTTGGAATGCACAGAATCAGGTGACTTGACTGAACCCACACCACCAGCCAGTGGGAGAATCAAAACCAGAACAAGGGTCTCTTACATATCACACTCCAGCGCTCACATTCCCAAGGCCCTCCTGTTGATTTTCTGAAGGAGAGAAGAGACTGAGGAAGTAGATGCCATCCCTCATCCCCCACCTGCCCCTACTTGGGAGGCATTCATACCGCTCCACTGAGAATAGGATGGGTCCGCATGCGGTAAATGATGACTGCCATTGCTGGGCACAGCAGCAAGGATGTCATGATGACAATGGTGGCCAGGATGATAAGGACAATGACCCAAATATCCAAGATGTGCTTGGGGGAGCACAGCTTCCATGGGAACCTGGCTGACAGCATCCATTCTTCTCCACTCTGCAACAAATAGGAAAGAATAAATAACTATTCAGCATCATCTGCCTATCTACCTCATCAGCTACAAAACTGGTCAAGGGGACGCTTGTGTCACTTACCAGCAATATGAGCTTTGAGACTGTCCCTTCAGGGCTGAGGAGATAGCTCAAGGGGCTAAGCACATGCTTTGCATGCCGGAGGCTGAGGTTCAATCCCAAGCATCATAGTCCCAAGTGCATACTCCTCCATGCACTGCTAGGAGTGACCTCTGGCAAGCATAGAGCTGTATATAACCCCTAAATTCTCTCTTTGTCTTACTGAAATATTTCTAAATAAGATTCAATAAAAACTATCTTGTGTCACACACAAAAAAAAATTGTATTACTTTCTGCTGCTGCCATCATTACTGGGACATTGTCGGGCAACCTGGTTCCACTGAGGAAAGCATCAGTGGCCTGATAGTGTCCTCTGGCTTCCTGATGCCCCAAGGTTACTGCTGTGCCTCTGGGCAAACTCCAACAACTTGGGTCAAGTTTTCCAAGAAATTAACTGTCAAAATTTAGGTAAATGAGATTCATGCCCACAAATTACCTCTGGCTCTGCCATATAAAGCTCATTTATTGGCCTTGCTCCAGACACCCATCCATAAATCTCAAGGGATCAAAAAGATGCAGTAACTCTTCTCAAACCCATACATGGCTGAATAATGTGCATGGCTGAATAATCCGCGCTATCTCAGAGGGAAGGTGTTTAGCCCAGTGTCTGCCCAAACTGAGACCCTGGCAGCCGCTTAATCCCACAATCCAAAATCGCCGCCAAGTCCCCAGCTGGACCCCACTGTCTTAAGACAGATCTCACTGAGAAATTAATCTGCTGAAAATGTGGGTATAAGGTTTTGTGACTGAAATCTCAAGGCTTTCTCAGAGTCGGGATGGGTCGTTACCTCCCCCACTTCCAACAGTCATTCCCACGAACCAGTTCCATCACTACCATATAAGCTCTTCTACCAACTTTGGTCCAGAGACCCATAAATAAATCTCAAAAAGAAATCAAAAGCCAGAGTAAATCTTGAACCCAAGTATAGCTAAATAATCAGGGGTGCATAAGAGGGAATCAGGTTAGTCCAGTGTCCACCCAAACAGAGTCCCTGGAAGTCTCTTGCTCCCACAATTCAAAATTACCACTATGTTCCCGCCTAGACCCCCCACACATACACACACTTCTTGAGATGTATCTCACCGAGAAATTAACCTGCTGAAAATTCAGATATGCAGGTTTTGTCACTTTTACCTCCAGGTTTTCTTGGAGTTGGATGAGCTGCCTCCCCAGACCTCCTATACTTCCAGAAGCAATGGCCACACCACAAAGCTCCCACCCAGTTAAAAAGGCTACTCCAGCTGTACCTTTCCAATAAAAATACTGAATTCCCTGGACATGATGACCACTTAATACCTGTATTGAACAGCATAATGCACAGAGAGTGAGAGAAAGGAAGGAAGGAAGGAAGGAAGGAAGGAAGGAAGGAAGGAAGGAAGGAAGGAAGGAAGGAAGGAAGGAAGGAAGGAAGGAAGGAAGGAAGGAAGGAAGGAAGGAAGGAAGGAAAGAGAGAGAGAAAGAAAGAAAGAAAGAAAGAAAGAAAGAAAGAAAGAAAGAAAGAAAGAAAGAAAGAAAGAAAGAAAGAAAGAAAGAAAGAAAGAAAGAAAGAAAGAAAGAAGGAAGGAAGGGGAAAGAAAGAAAGAAAGAAAGAAAGAAAGAAAGAAAGAAAGAAAGAAAGAAAGAAAGAAAGAAAGAAAGAAAGAAAGAAAGAAAGAAAGAAAGGAAGGAAGGAAGGAAGGAAGGAAGGAAGGAAGGAAGGAAGGAAGGAAGGAAGGAGAAAGAAAGAAGGAAGGAAGGAAGGGGAAAGAAAGAAAGAAAGAAAGAAAGAAAAGAAAGAAAGAAAGAAAGAAAGAAAGAAAGAAAGAAAGAAAGAAAGAAAGAAAGAAAGAAAGAAAGAAAGAAAGAAAGAAAGAAAGAAAGAGGAAGGAAGGAAGGAGGAAAGAAAGAAAGAAAGAAAGAAAGAAAGAAAGAAAGAAAGAAAGAAAGAAAGAAAGAAAGAAAGAAAGAAAGAAAGAAAGAAAGAAAGAAAGAAAGAAAGAAAAAGAAAGAAAGAAAGAAAGAAAGAAGGGAAGGAAGGAAGGAAGGAAGGAGAGAGAAAGAAAGAAAGAAAGAAAGAAAGAAAGAAAGAAAGAAAGAAAGAAAGAAAGAAAGAAAGAAAGAAAGAAAGAAAGAAAGAAAGAAAGAAAGAAAGAAGGAAGGAAGGAAGGAAGGAAGGAAGGAAGGAAGGAAGGAAGGAAGGAAGGAAGGAAGGAAGGAAGGAAGGAAGGAAGGAAGGAAGGAAGGAAGGAGAAAGAAAGAAAGAAGGAAGGAAGGAAGGAAGGAAGGAAGGAGAAAGAAAGAAAGAAAGAAAGAAAGAAAGAAAGAAAGAAGGAAGGAAGGAAGGAAGGAAGGAAGGAAGGAGAAAGAAAGAAAGAAGGAAGGAAGGAAGGAAGGAAGGAAGGAAGGAAGGAAGGAAGGGGAAGGAAGGAAGGAAGGAAGGAAGGAAGGAAGGAAGGAAGGAAGGAAGGAAGGAAGGAAGGAAGGAAGGAAGGAAGGAAGGAAGGAAGGAAAGTGCCTGCCATTGAGGCAGGTGGGGTAGAGGGGTGAGCTGGGGACATCGGTAGTGAGAAATGTACATCGGTGGAGGGATGTGTGTTGGAACATTGTATGCTGTGATGGCCTATCTCATGGTGATTCAATTAAAAATAGAGAAAGAAATAAGGAAGGAAGGTAGGAAGGAAGGAGAAAAATGAAGTAAGAATGCATGTACATAAACAAACTTTAAATAAAATTAAACTATGAGACTAGATTAGTGGTCAGTAAATGTAATATACTGAGCTAAGTGAGAGTTGCAATAGGACAGTATTGTATGCAATAGGATTTATCTATCCCAGTCCAGACTTACTGAGTTTTCCATAAGAGGTTGGGGAGAACTTCATGTCTCATTTCCCAAGTGATCTGAATATATAACCAGGTTTGGTAGCTGCTGCACTCCATAAGCTCTAAGATCTCTGTGAGTGACTCCATCACAATGATTAAGGAATTGGTAACCAGGGTGCTCTGTAGTCAGTTTGGACAGATCTGGGCAAATTTTAGGATAAAGATGCAGAGTCTGGCAAGGTTCCCCATGGAGGCAGAATTATCAGGCTGGCCTTTCCTTAGAAATATGTTTAATTTCTCCAAGGTCTATTGCACAGAGGTCTGACTCACAGGAGTCACAGTTAGAAAGAATGGGGGAGGAGAAACCATGCTTTGTGGTCTCTTGATTACATCAACAGCTAGCTTGTTCTAGACCAAAGGAAGCCCACAAGAAGCCCTTTCCAGTAAATCCATTAACATCAAGCAGTCCCTCTGACGCCAAATACCAGGAATACATCATCTCCCTGGCTGATTTTCATAAAACAAAAACCTATCATTTACAGAAACTTGAGTTCAAGGCTCCTCTACAGTCCCAAATGCTGGAACACTGAAACCAGATCCAGTTTTAAGGGCAGAGTCTCCCCACCTCAGTTCTAACAGAACATAAACCTGGCAGACCTGTGACTGTCCCTAACTAAAACAAAACAGAGGGCATAAATAAATGTAACTTTCCCTGTAACCTGTGCTCAAGACCAGAGGTTCCCAAACTTATTTGTCATACCACCCCTTCCAAAAAAAAGATATTTTTAATTATACAGAGCCCCCTGAAAATACATCTTATTTAAGCAAACAAACCGTTGCAGGCATTTAGCTCTTCCCAGAAGTTGTTAACCCTGATCCAATAGGCTCTGATCCACCCCTATCTACAAGCACATAACTTCCACTCACACCAGGCAAACCTCACCCTGTAGGCTCCAGATGTTAGAAACTTCACCAGCAGAGCTGGAGCAATAGTAAAACGCGGTAGGGCATTTGCCTTGCATGTGGCCAACCTGGATTCAATTTCCCAGCATCCCAGATGGTCTCCTGAGTGAAGAGCCAGGAGTAACCCCTGAGCATTGCCAGGTGTGATCCTAAAAGCAAATTTAAAAAGAAAGGAAGGAAGGAAGGAAGGAAGGAAGGAAGGGAGGGAGGGAGGGAGGAGGAGGGAGGGAAGGAAGGAAGGAAGGAAGGAAGGAAGGAAGGAAGGAAGGAAGGAAGGAAGGAAGGAAGGAAGGAAGGAAGGAAGGAAGGAAGGAAAAGAGAGAAAACTTCGCCAACAACCAGCTCAGAACCAAAGAAAGCTCTCCAAAATAATAGAACCAGACTTACCCTCCAATCTAACTTAGAAGATACCTAGCCGAAGAATCCAGAAAGTTTCACTTTTGTGCTTATATCTGTCCACAGCCATGAGCTCCATTTCCAAGAAATCAATTGGGAATTGACATCCCAGAGGCAGAACAGGTAGCAGACACCCTAGAGGTTAGTCCTACCACTAGGTAGCAGTCCTGAGCATACACACCAAAACTGATGTGAGTAAATGCTAAAAATTCCACTTTAACTATGAAGACCAACTTCCTAAACAGCTGTGATTGGGTACACGGGTACACATGAACACAATTCTGTCACTGCCCAAGTCTTTTGTAATGTGACCCCCACATCAACTGCCAGACACCAGCAATAGTGAACCCTATGCCACACACAGATCAGGCAAGCTAGATCTTGGTGCTACAGTGGAAACTGGGCCTGGGTGCCACAAATCACTTATTGTCCCTTATTGTCATTCAGAAGCACATAAGTCAGAGCCAGTAGCAACAGATTGTTCATACAAGCAGTTAAGAAAACCTCTCAGAGATGCAGAGAGAAAGAGAGAAAGAGAGAGAGAGAGAGAGAGAGAGAGAGAGAGAGAGAGAGAGAGAGAGAGAGAAAGGGGGTACTTGCTATTGAGGCAGCCAGGGGTGGGCGGGAGGTGGTGTGGGTTCACTGGTGGTGGGATGGGGCACTGGTGGAGGGATGGGTGCTGGAATACTGTATTACCAAGAACCAATTATGAACACCTTTGTAACTGTATGTTTCACTGTGGTATAATAAAAATAATTTTTTTTTCAAAAGAAATCCTCTCATGGTCAGAGAGATAATCCACTGAGTGAGGCACTTGCTTCCCTTGCTACTCCTGAGCACAGAGCCAGGAGTAAGCTTTGAACATAAACTGGTGTGCCCCTGACAAAAAGAAAAAAAAAGAAATCTTCATAAGGCATTTATGGCTGACAGAAATCAGTCAAGTCATAGGAACTCAACCTGATAAATGAAGGGAGCACCAGATCACTACTCAGGACATCTGAAAGTCATAATTCTTCTACCTTTAGTGGGTAGGGTTCTTGTCTTTAACGCGGCTGCCCAAAGTTAAATCATCAGAACCCCCATAAGATACTCCGAGCATCACCAGGAGTAATCCCTGAGCACAGAGCTAGAACCAAGCCCTGCACACAGTCAGGTACACCACCCCCAAAAGGGGTGGGAGGAGAGTATTTAAGATAATCAATGTTCCATAGCAACAGTATCCTCTGAAATATGAATCCTAGAAACTATAAAAAGAGGGTAAACATTCATGATAAAACCCTCCAGAAAATGGGATATGAAGGAAGCTTCCTCAAGATAGTCAAAGCCATCTACCAAAAGCCCACAGCAAGTATCATTCTCAATGGAAAAAATAGAAAGACTTCCCCTTAAGCTCAGGAACAGGACAAGGTTGCCCTCTCTCACCACTTTTATTCAATATAGTACTGGAAGTACTCGCCATAGCAATCAGAGAATAAAAGGACATTAAGAGCATCTAGATAGGCAAGGAAGAAATCAAGCTATCATTATTTGCAGATGACATGACATTATACTTAGAGAATCCTAAACTCTCGACCCAAAAACTCTTAGAAACAATAGATATATATAGTAGAGTGGCAGGGTACAAAATCAATACCCAAAAGTCAGTGGTTTTCCTATATTCAAATAACGAAAGAGAAGAAAGGGATATTAAGAAATCGATTCCATTCACAATTGTACCACAGAAAAGCAAATACCTAGGAATCAGCTTAACCAAGCGTGTAAAAACCTATACAAAGAGAACTACAAGAAACTGCTTCAAGAAATAAAAAGGACACGAGGAAGTGGAAACACATTCCTTGCTCATGGATGGGGAGAATTAACATTGTCAAGATGGTAATACTCCCTAGAGCTTTGTACAGATTCAATGCGGTCCCTATAAGGACACCCATGACATTCTTTAAAGAAATTGACCAAACCCTCCCGAAATTGTGATGGAATAATAAACCCCCACAGATAGCTAAAGCAATCCTTGGGCAAAAGAAGATGGGAGGCATCACCTTTCCCAACCTCAAACTGTACTACAAAGCAGTAGTAATTAAAACAGTGTGGTATTGGAATAAAAACAGACCTGTGGACCTATGGAATAGAGTTGAGTATCCTGACACCCACCCTCAAAGACATGATGAGTTAATTTTTGATAAAGGTGCAAAGAGTCCAAACTGGAGTAAGGGAAAGCCTCTTCAACAAGTGGTGCTGGGAAAACTGGACAACTATATGTAAAAAAAATGAATTTGGACCTGTGTCTAACACCTTGCACAAAAATCAGATCAAAATGGATTAAAGATCTCAATATCAGACCGGAATCCATAAAGTACATTGAAGAAAATATAGGAAAAACCCTCCATGACATTGAAACTAAAGACATCTTCAAAGGTGAAACACCATTAACAAAGCAGCTAAAAAGAAAAGATAAACAGGGGCCGAGCAATAGCCCAGTGGGTAAGGGCGTTTGCTTTGCACGTGGCCGACCCATGCCACCCCGGGTTCGATCCCTGGCATCCCATATGGTCCCCAAGCACCGCCAGGAGTAATTCCTGAGTGCAGAGCCAGGAGAAACCCCTAAGCATTGCCGGGTGTGACCAAAAAAAGCAAAAAAAAAAAAAAAAAAAAGATAAACATATGGGACTACATGAAACTAAAGAGCTTCTGCACCTCAAAAGAAACAGTGACCAAGATAGAAAGACAGTCCACAAAATGGGAAAGAATATTCACCCAATACCCATCTGATAAGGGGTTAATATCCAGGATATATCAGGCACTGGTACAGCTATATAAGAAGAAAACAGCCAACCCCATTAAAAAATGGGGGAGAAGAGATGAACAGAAACTTTGACAAGGAAGAAATTCAAATGGCCAAAAGGCATATGAAAAAATGCTCATCATCACTAATCATCAGCGAGATGCAAATCAAAAACAACAATGAGATATCACCTCACACTACAGAGACTGGCCCGTATCCAAAAGTGTAAAAGCAACAAGTGCTGGCGTGGATGTGGGGAAAAAGGGGTCACTCATCCATTGTTGGTGGGAATGTCGACTTGTACAACCTTTCTGGAAAACAATATGGACATTCCTCCAAAGACTAGAAATTGAGCTCCCTTTTGACCCAGCCATACCGCTCCTGGGAATATACCCTGGGAAGCCAAAAACACACAGCGGAAACACAATCCGCACTTTTATTTTCATAGCAGCACTATTCACAATAGCCAGAACCTGGAAACAACCAGTAAGCCCGAGAACTGATGACTGGATAAAGAAACTGTGGTACATCTACACAATGGAATATTATGCAGCTGTTAGGGAAAAAATGAAGTTATGAAATTTGCCTATAAATGGATGGACATGGAAAGGATCATGTTGAGTGAAATTAGTCAGAAGGAAAGAGAGAGACATAGAATGACTGCATTTATTTACATGACATAAATATTTCAGGTGGTCTTACCAAAAGTGGAAATTACCGCAAACATGTGGGAGTCAGAGGTTAGGTAAAACAGAGAAGGAAACATGTGTGAATAAATGTCAAAGGGCTGATACCAACACAGAACTGAGCATTAAATGCAGGCAAAAAAAAATGCACATGATGGCTTCTCAGTGTATGTAGTGCAACCCACAATGTATAAGAGAAGGAAAAGAGAGAGAGGGAAAGAGAAAAGAGATAAAGAACCTGCCATTTAGGCAGGCTATGGAAGGGGAGGGAATTGGGGACATTGGTGGTGGGAAATGGGCACTGGTGGAGGGCGGGTGCTGGAACACTATGTGACCGAAACCTCTAAACATGAGCAACGTTGTAATTGTATAGCTCACGGTGGTATAATAAAATGTTTAATTAAAAAAAAAAAGAGGGTAAAGGATTGATGGAGAGAAAAACATAGCTGAGAACTTCTCCCTGTCTGAGGAGGGAGGCAGATGCTTTGATCCAAGAGGACCAAGTGTCAGGTAAAACAAACTCAAATAGACAACACCAAGGCACATTGTAACCAAAATGGCAAGATCTCCCAAAATGAACAAGAATGAAGACAAAATCTATGAACAGAGCAAAAGGGTTTACATGAGAAAAGAAAAGGCTCAAAACTCACATCTTGAGAAACTACAAAAAAAAAAAATCAAATGAACCCAAAGTAAACAGAAGAAAAAATAATCAATAATAGAGCAGAAATCAATGACAAAGAAATAAAGAAAAAAATACAAATTATCAATGAAACCAGGATCTGGTTTTTTGTTTTTGTGTTTTCTTGGGGGCTGGAGAGATTTTATAGCAGCCATGGCACTTGCTTTTGCATGTACAATCTTTGACCATCCGCAGGTCCCTGGAGCACTGCCAGGATTGATCCGGAATCAACCACTGTTCAGTCCTAGACATCTGAAGATCCCTCGAGCACTGCCAGGAGTGATCCCTGAGTGCAGAGCCAGGAGTAAGCCCTGAGCATCCACTGGGTATGGCCCTAAAGAAAAGAAAAATTTCCCGAGACTTATTAATTGTCATTTAATATTAGATCATTTTCACTGGGCTTAGTGGCTCATGAGCACCACAAGTGCAGTGCTGAGCTCTGGCCCTGCCCTGCACCTTATCCTCCGTAGGCCTTGGGTTTTTTTTTTTTCTTTGTTTGTTTGTTTTTTGTTTTCAAAAGAATAAAAAGAAATTGACAAACCCCTCACCAGACTCAAACAAATTTTTTAAAAATCCAAATAAATCTGGTTATAAACAAAGGGAAGATAACAGCCACCACACAAACATAAAAAGATAAGAATTACTATGAACAATTCTATGCCAATAAGGTGTAG